>JAGDQP010042792.1:0-16433 GCA_022664845.1 Lepisma saccharinum
ATTTTGAAACTGTTCAGAACAGACACGATTTACAGAACATTCCTGTAGTCTGTTTCATTTTAGCCCCAATTGAGCCTTTCATATCCACTTCTTCTGGTGCGTCTTTGAAAAAGAATATTTGAAATTAAATGTCTTTTCTTGTTCTGACAATTCCACTAACTTCTCTCCTCTCTTGTTCCTTTTGCAAAATTCAAAGTTTGCCACTTTCGTGTCACTGCTCTGCTTAGTTTCTACTTTCGCGTTGAAATATCGCATTACAATTTTGTAGTGCGATTTGCTACAATTCAAAATCTTCTATATCTCCTCGTATAGTTCTTCATCCTCCGGATGTAACGTTGTTGAAGCAACTAGAACTTTTATACTGTATCTCTTGTTTATCATTATCTACTCGTTTATTTATCTGGTTTATATGCTGATGCGATTCTATCTGAAAGTTGTTCAATTTCAGTGATCCATATCTTCAGGTCTTTACTAAATACGAAGCCAACGTCTGTCGGTTTGCCATTTTATGTTCCTTTGCAGTTGACCGTGTGCCCTGACAGTAGTTCCAACTGTTCTTCATTCTTTCTTCACACTTCTGATAGTCCTGTGATGTCAGATTTAATCAGTTTAAATTGATCGCCCAGTTCTTCTAGTTTTCCCTCCCCTGCAAGTGATTGACTGTTCAGAGTTACCACGTATATGCCTGTTCAAGTTTCAGTGTCGGTGTCCTGTCAATCTACAGTTCAATCCCGGGAATTTTAAACCTGTGACTTCCTGTAGGACTGGACTGCTGCCGTTGCAGCTGCATTTTAGGCGTCTACCCCGGTCGGTTCCCTTAAACCTTAGTAAGAGGAATTAAGGTTAACTCCTAGTTTTGACAGAAGCCTTTTGGGGCGACAACTCCGGTTTGTCGATCCTTTCCTAGTTTCCCGGGCTTTAGTATCTATGTCAGCGCGTTTGTAAAATCAGTTTTGTGTATTAAGCTATTTATCCGTCTTTCTGACTGAATATTTAAGAAAATAATCTGAACAATTCAACTAGAATTCAGAAGAAAGACATGCATAAAATACTTTCTAATTGGAAAATAACTGTTAATAACTTATAAGTAAGGTAAAATTGAATTGCCAACATTTTTATTTATGAAAACGACTCAGATCATTAGTTCCTCTAATTATCTTTGTGGTCTGCTCTTTCCACATATAAGTTTTTTTGGCGCTGTAAATGTTAACTCCACATTACGCTCTACTAGAGTTTATAGGTGAATTGTATATAGTTATCTGATATTACCACCAACCTCCTCTTAAATTATTGACTCCTTAACTAACCTGTGACTGTCTGAGGATGACTTCTGCAGATTCTAGTAAAAGGGGATCCGAACCACTCTGTTAAAATTAAGGCCCCGATCAGGTTTGAACGCCGTCTCACGCTCACTGTAAAAAAAAGGCAAGAGCTATTTAATTCGTGCAACCTGGAACCAATCTTCGTTCTTTCAACGCTATTTCGTTATGTATGTCAGCTTTACCTCAGCTCTAGAGTCACAAGAACTGAAACTTCCCAATAAATTGAGTCACTGAAAGAAGATCTGAAATAGTTTTTCTCTAATTGTGTTCATTGAAGCGCAACCGCGTGGACGTAAGTTCCTAATGAATAAATTTAACTAAATCAAAAAGACTCGCCAGCTTTAGAGTTATAAGATTTGATTTAATTCGAATTCAAGGTCATTGAAACCAAACATGAAATACCTTTGTATCTCATTTTCAGTTAGTAGCTAGCTAATTGACTCTTAAGTGTTAAATGGATTTTCAAAACGGAGAAGCTAACCGAATGTAAAGGACCTGCCATTTTCATAGTGATGATATTAAAAGATGAACATAAATTAGGGTAGTGAAGCAGCCGTGTCTCACGCTAAATCAAAACAGAAGAACCAAGCTCTATTGTTCCCCATTATTCATAGTGCAAATGGTGTCGTGTTTGGTATCAAGTGAAGACCCAAGTTATATTCATAATATCATATTTAGATTGTCAAACTACCTCTGAACAGAATACAAGCCATCACTCCATTATTTGCGCAATAAATTCGTGTGGTAAGCGTCCGTATTAAATATGAAAATTTACAAGCGTCCGTATTAGATAATTTCCCATTTTCCCTACACATTGGAAATGCATTTATTTCAGTAATTATCAGCCGGAGTGCCGTGGGACATTACTGTGTCTGGATGACTGAGCAGAGCCGCGAATCTAAAGAAATTAATTGTCAGTAGTCTGTTGATCTGACATCAGCACACCATTGAGAATTTTCGTAGTGTAGATTGTTTTTCTGCCACGGAATGTGTAATTAACACTATTGTCACAAAGTAGCAGAGTAAAGTAGCACATCTAACGTCCTTACTACACGACGACGTGAGCACTACATGCCCTGCCTGAATTGAGATGGAACGGGTCTGCTAGAATTAAGTAAGGTGACGCTCATTTCATCTTGTGTACGGGGATCCTCATTTTGTAATTACGACACTGTTCTACAATATTATATCAGGGACGTTGATTTAAATTTATGGCATATTAATAAAATAAAAAAAAATACTCTCAAAAGTAGGGAGTTAATACGTATTTCATGCTGATAAAACAAGGGAGTTGATATCATTCCATATATTTTCACGTATAAGTTCATCACTGTAAAATTTATACAAGTTTCTGAAATCAACAGTGATTGCTTACGTCAATATAATCTTCTTATTCATCTCATACACCGTGAACATCAACAAAGAAACACGAGAGAAGCTGGGTGAAGAATGAACCTGAACTTGAAAACAATAGGTCTCTTCTCTGTTCCCCAAGGTGCATCGACTGGCAAAGGAGATGCTTCAGCATTCTTTCACAGTTCATCTTTTGATTCAGCACCGAAAGTTGCAAATATCACCATTCGATAGAGCATAACCGATTTGGTTATCTCAATTTTCGTTATTTTTAGTAAGAACTGGTTACCTTTTTTAAGAAGTAGTGTACGGGTGGTCTTAGGCATCCTATATATATGACCGCCCTGCTGGTCTAGTAGTTACCGTTGCTGACTGCTGATCATGGGGTCCCGGGTTGGATACCTGTGCTCTGCCAAGGAAATTTTTCCAAGGTGTGTGGGTCTGGAACGGTGTCCACCCAGCATCGTGATGCAATTGGGGAGCTGCTGTGAATAGTGGAGGTCATAATTGAGAACGTCGACTCTTCTCTCCCAATACATCTCCCAAGACCAACTCCTTCTCCTGGAAAGGCCTCGTCCAGTAGTGAATTGTTGATGGCTGTGAATTATTGTTGATGCATGTATGTGCGTACAATCAACATGCAGCAATGTAAGGAATAATGATCCACGGAGAGACAATACGGATAGTTCATGGATATGATTACCTACGGTAGGACAAAACATCGAATACCAAGTTGATACCAAGAGGAGGAAATAAAAATAGATTTTAAATGGCGTCGAGCTCGTTTGGAAGACAACACTTTATTTTCATAAGCAAACTATAAATTTGTATCAAGCATATCAGTTTATAATCAATGTGCCTTTCCTGTAATATTGTACGGTTGTGATACTTTGACATTGATGACAGAAATGACTCAAAGAATGAGTCAGACAAAGAGTAATGCAGAAATGCATTTTAGGAATAACCAGGAGGGACAAGAAAACAAATGAATGGATTCGCGCACAAAGGTAAAATATATAATCAACACTTTGAAGATGATGAAGTGGAGGTGGGTCGGTCACATAGCTAGACGAACAGGTGGAAGATGGACGAAGAATGTACTACATGTACATTGGATTCCCAAAGAAAAGAAACGACCAAGACGACGTCCAAATGCAAGATGGACAGATGAAATCAATCGTTTTCCAAGAGCTACATTGATGAGAAAAGCAACAGATCGATTAATGTGAAAAACATCAACATAACATTCGCTGCCTTGCACAAGATGTCCTGAGTCCACGTTAAACTGTTGGTCGCTTCCTTAGGACGCCTTCATTTAACGGAAAAAAGACAGTGGGAAATCACTTTCAGTTTGTATTGCCAAGGAACATTTGGGTCAGGACCAGCCCTCAGGCAAAATATTAATTATAAGAATGTATACGTTAATTACGTAGTAATAATTTAATTTAATTTTTCTAAAGAAATTATTAGACTACACTATCATAGTCTCGCCCATCCATTGCCTCCCGCTATCGATATGCGTGGGTTAAAAAATGTTTCGTTTACGACCGTTCTCTCCCTAGGACGACCGATAAGTGCGGTCAGGGATTCCGCCAAGATTTTCAGTTGGGTTCGTGTAATGTCAAAATTGGGAGGGTATAAGTGACGTTTTCACGGTTTATATCCATTTTTGACGGTAAAACATTTGAAGTTGGGGATTCTGGCAGAATTACTGAGTGCAGTAGCTAAACAACAGGCGTCCTAAGCTTCCTTAAGTCGTCCGATTTCCAGTGCTGATATCACCGACACATTTGTTGGAGATTCCCGTTTGTCTGAAAGAACTACGTTGTAACCATTTTATAATGACATAGGTTTAGACACCTCGTCTATAGAGTTAGGTACTCTGTGGCACTAATTTATTCCTCATAAGAAATGTATTTTTCAGCCTTACTTAATCCAACAAATATAAATGTTTCAGTCATTTATATAACGTCATTCTAAACCTCATTTTAGAGTAGGATTTTCCAAGAACCAACGTTCTCTTAAGATCTCTATCGTTGTTTGACCTTGAGAAGTTGACGTTGGGCATCCAGACAAATATCCTTATTATCCCATTTAGTCAATTATCTTCGGAAACTATTGCATTCAAGGTTTCGAGCTCCCAAAATTATTGTCACAACCGAACGAAGAAAACAAGGGGATTAAAATTCGCAGAAGAAAATACATTTCTGTATTTACTCGTCCTAGAATCAATCTCCAACGCATTTAAGTATTTGCCCGTCCTAGAATCAATCTCCAACACATTTATTATTGATGAAAGACAACAATAAATAGTTTGCCGTTGATAACTTAGGCCTAGCTACTTATATGATTTTAAATCAATAAAATTAGAATAGAATTTGTAAGTTTCATAAGCCCTAGAGTTAGTTAGTTAGTTTATGTTCAAGGTGCTCCTGATTAGAATATTTTTATTTGAATTATATTTATGGCCTTTAGGCATCTAGGGCTCAGACCGTAGAAGGGGGATGATTCGGAAATGTGTCGGCCGGAGGTGCCTTATCGGCATTTGCCTGGTGTCACTGAAGAAAAACCCTGGAAAACCTCAGTCAGGTTGGTCAGCCTCTGGGATCGAACCCACAGCCTCCCGAATGCTACGCCAATGTTCAACCCCTGAGCTATGACGACTCGGTTGTTCTACCATAGAACTGAAATGAGATACTGTATGTCACATTTCAACCAATTAAATTTACTTTCCTAAAAGCCATTATGCGTACTGCCGTTTAAGGTAATTATACACGTTATGCATAAGTGCTGTGTACTTGTTACAGAAAAATCAACATGATCCCATCGAAATGCCATCATGAAATTTGGCACATACATTCTAATCGGAAGCACCTTGAACATATACTTAAAAAATCGATTTTGAGTTAAAAAAGTTTTTTATCTTATTTTGAAAAAAAATATAAATATTGGTCTGGTAAAGCCAACGATTAAAGTAAATTACAGCTCTTTGAGATGTCAAGCACAAATAGTTTTTAATTATGGGCTTTTAAAGGTTTCAAAACGCGTCAAAAATCAGTCATTCTTTTTATTTTTAACAATTTATAAAGTTATTTATTCAAAAACCAAAAGTGACTAAAACATGAATTTTTGTATTTTTGGTCATATTGATGAATGTAACACAATTACCAAACATCACACTTTCGTTAAAAACCCAAGGCCTAAAATTACTTTTTTATTGACTGATTTTGTATGGAATGACCGCTATAAAAATACCGTATATTTAAAACATAGGATCCTAACTTTCGACGCAGAACCACATTTTTCTCCCCATGAAGTATGATAGTGGTGGTACGGGTAACTTGGGAATTGACTGATACGTATAAGTGCAACCTGTCAAGATAAGTTTGAACTAGAAGCAGCTAAGAGATGCTAAATTGAACCGGACATTTCGAAAATGGTTTAAACTAAAATAGGCTCAGATTTCACACTAACATTAAACTTGTGCAATCTGTATTTTAAGAAATGAGAGTTCATTTGCTGCATTTGATAATAAATATCCTAATTATTTTATCCAAGAAACTATTCAACAAATTATATTCTATTTTAAAGTCAGCAAGCCAACTAAAATGCCTTCTTTGAAATTTATTATTTTTAAGCCACAAAACCCTAGTTAAATTTATTTTTCAACCTCGCGAACCTCTTGGACACAACACGCGATCCCCTGGGGGTCGAGACCCTCACGTTGAAAAACCCTGATTTAGACTGTATTATGACGGGTTCCCATGGCGACGTGAGCTAAGACTTTAGTCCTCCATTGTCTGTAAAAAAAAGTAATTTATACCAGCATCACCATATTACCGTATAAAGATTCCAACAACGCTTTTCTGGAATGGCTTTGTTTATGTTGCCTAAGGGCAAAGGTCGCGACACAAAGTGAGTTAAAAATATATTTTTTCGATTCACGAGTGCCGGAGATCTATAAAGAGAATGTAATCCTATGTTTCAACAGGTGCATTTTCAAGACAACAAACTAGTTTCTTCAGAACTGACAACTGCGTTGCCAAGTGTCATCTCTTCACCGAATGCCAAAAGCTAACCGAACAGGCAAAATTAACTTAGAAGATTTTTGAAGAAGGAAGGAGTGTGAGGGATCTGTATAGATATTGCAACAAGTAAATGAGTCATTCTTCAGTATGTGATAGAAGGAGAAGAACAGAGAGATTTGTCAAAATATAAAACTTGTTTTGATTATCAGAAGCAAGGAGTTTGGAGAAACATGATTTTAAAAGAATTATTCAATGATGCTAATCAGTTTCCTTATCTCAAGAACACCGTACAGAATAGTGAATGTCAGTCGCTGGAAAGGAGACGCAGAATAATGTCTAAATAATAAAAAAATATTTGAGCATTGTGCATTGTTGAGGCAATGGCCAAACGGAGATTCCAATTTCACCAGTAATGGCAAGGTGAAATTTTTGCTTTGCTATTTTTACATACTTTTCTTTAATTCACAATGGTTCATCTTGTCTTTAGATCTTGCAATATTAACTTAACTCATTTCCTGACGTCATACAATGATGAAACATTGCACAGCGAATTAAGTCGAGTGACAATACAATATTTCATTGTTGCTTTCATATATTTCAATATATTTATATATTTTCAAAGCATAGTGGTCTATATTATTTTTAGTAAGAACTCCTCTATTCTAAAATAAATACTAGCCAACAACACTGTTACGTTTGACTGGTTGCAGAACGCTTTATTATTTGCGTGATAAACATCAGCTTGAAAAAATATCTGAACAACCAAATAATTCGAGAAAATAACGCTTTTTAAAACATACTTTTCTTAAACAATTTGTACTAAAAAAAATAAAAATAATTTTGTTTATGCAATAAAATAATTTAAAAACTTTAAAAAACATGCGTTTCTTAAACAATTTGTACTAAAAAGTAAATTATTTTTCGAGTTATTTCGGTGTTCGAATGCTTTTTCTGAAGCTGATCTTGTGACTCAAATCCTAAATTATCCTGTAACCAATCAAACGGAACGTCGTTGCGGGCCAGTATTTATTTTAGGATAAAGACGAAATACTATTTTTTTTAAATATATAGAAGTGTATGAAATTAAAAACGGAATTTTGTATTGTCACCCGACTTACGTCGGCGTGCAAAATTTCATTATTATATGACGTCGGGAAATGAGTTAAATGAGCGTTACAAGATTTTGGGACACGATGAACCATTGTGAATTAAAGAAAAGTATGTAATGATATTGGTTTCAAAGTTCGTTGAGCGAATGTAATATTATACACCCTTTCAATCAAAAATAAGCCTTTAGGCGATAAGAAGAAAAAATACCTCAGTATGTTTTTACTCAATACATGGTTTTATCTCAGTATAACTTTGTGATAGAAATCAAAGAAAAATAATTTGATTCACCGTATCATGAACACTTGCCTCTCGAATCAAGATCTCTTCTAATATTGTAATCCCAACGAAATTTTGGTCTTCCCAATGACCTTATTTCCTCCGGTTTTCCAACCACGAACATACTCTTCGTTTTCCACCATCCGAACTACATTGCCTTCCCATCTAGCTATCGTAATTTCATTATTCTTTCAACACTGAGTGAGTCGTACTATACAGTCGTCTCCATTCTCCAGTCATCTCGTATATCTTTATCAACACCTTATTTTCAGACACACGCAATTTATATTTATCTCCTAGAGTCATCTTTCGCAACCATAAAATATTACTGGCAGAGTAGCAGAATTATTTTTAAAATAACAACTTCTAATGGAAAGAAACCGAGGTGGTGACCAAGCATCACCTTGTTTCAATCCGCTGTCAATCTCGAAAGTATTTAACATATTATTCATTCCTTTACGTATTCGACTTATGAGGTCGCTGAGACACATCTTCAGTAGCTGAACAGTTTGTTTTCGAATTCCAGATAATACTATGGTATTACATAGCTTTCCCCTTTTGATGGAATTATATGCTTTCTAAAAATCAATTAACAAGGGTGAAACGTCCCATTGTATTCCCATTTCGTCTCAGAGCAAAAATCTGGTCCAACGTAGATATTTTCTTTTAAATCAACATTATTTCATCTACGTATACGCTTAGACGTGTTAGCACCATATTACTCAGAACTTCATACTAACATTTTGCGAGTAAAGAGATTCCACGGTAATTATTACAGTCAGAATTATCGCTTTTCTATGAAACGAAACTATTACTGATGTTTTCCATTCCTTTAGATATTCCTCCTGTCTCTCTTATTATTTCGTTGATCTCGTTTCTCCTTGTTACATATGCTTCTAAGTATTTAAATTTGTTTACTTTGTATATGATCTAATTTTTAATCGAAATGTTAAATTCTATAGGCACTGTACAGGAGAAAACAATCCACGGCATGTACAACTGCCTACCTCCAAATAAAACAAATGAATATAATGTTTACATTGCAATTGTCCGTTTACGATTTAAAAACTTTCCTGGACAGCGGTTTAACTTTATTTGGTAACCGAAATATTTTGCTTTATGCTTTTCCTCTGTATTCGTGTAATAAAAGAACGATCGGACGCAATCCACTGGCTTCCTTTCCTCTCACCTTCTTTGGTTACAACACGTAACCACTTTTTACGTTGTTCATTGTCTACAGGAATTTTGTGTAATGATACTCTACTGTATTCCGACTTGCCTTTTTTAGCCTTACAGAATGGTACGCAGCAATTGTGCACCATTCTTTCCCTAAAACTCTTCGAAATATTCATCTTTCCCTATACCAATACTCAAGAGTTACTGACTAAAACGGATGTATTGTGCTGCCTCTAGCGTCGGAATTAGGAAGCAAGTGTTCACGCGGCAAACAATGCTTTCTGAAGCGAATGGTCAGGCAGCTATAGATCACCGCAGCTTTTACTGTCACGCCAGGCAAATGCCAGGATATCATCTATTAAAACTCTGGCCGACACCTTTCCTCATATTTTCCCGTCCCCTTATACGACCTGAGCCTTAGATGCCTAAAGGCCATAAAAATCAATATACAAACACGAGATTCATGGCGTGGATTGTGGACCCATATAAGAGTAGTGGGTGGATCCCATCCCTCCCTAAAATATAAGTGGGTGGGCTTAGCCCTCCCGAGTCCACCATGAATGTAATTCCTGCTAAAAGCATGAAAACATTTGTAAAGCTGGTTTATCCGGATTTCATTTATACTGAACGGGTTCGGTCCATTCTGTTAAGGTTGACATATTAAAAAATTCGAGAATGACATCTGTTGATGTGGAAAGAACCTTGCCGAGGTTCAAGGATATATTCTCAGATGGGAGTAAGCAACAACACACACTGAGTAGGAAAATAAAGATATGAGTCACATCTTTGTTTCAGATAGTTTGCAACCTTGCGTAGTTAAAAATATGATCTTTTTCGGACTCATCATGACAAGAGGAAAAACTGTTAATAACCATGTTGAAGGTTAAACGATCGCAAGTGGGTTTAGAATGTTTCGTTGCAGGAAGTTTCGGTGCACGAAAGTTTCGGTGCAAAAGCTTATTGATGAATGTAGTTCCCTATAACATTGATAAATTAGTGAAAGAGCGAGTTAAAATGAATGAAATATTTACTTGCTATATTATTATAATCAGGAACATAAGGAGGACTTCGGAGAGTCCGGACACTCTCCCCAAAATTGAGCATTTTAGGCACAATTATGATTTTTCAAAATAAAAATAATTATTCCTAATAGCTAAAAAAGTACTAGTGCAAAAATAACAACGGTACATGTTTAGTTGCTATAATAATATTGTTGTTTCAACTTAAGCGGTAGATTTCCGAATGGATTAGAATTACTGACCTGCCCTTACTTAAAAAAGAAATAAAAAGGTGTCGTTGAAGTCTTTTGGATTTACGAAATGTTGACACCGGAATTTCTGTCTCTTTCTCTTACCTGGATAATGTACCATCTTCAGTTTTTGATACAGGAAATTTTGACACTTGCTTCTGCTAGTAGATACTCCATTCATTTACCGACTAACGTTGCTATTGAAAATATGATAAACAAGCAATCATTATAGCAACTTGTATTACTATTTAAAGAGCAAAACGAAAATGATTAAAAACCGTCTTCGTATTTAATAAATTTCACATATATTTCACGACCTCTGATTAAAACGGTAATATACTTTTATTAACGTGGACATCTGTCAAAATGTGAAGATTTTGAGAAAACCCTCCCAATTAAAATTTCACTTTCAGAATCTAAAACTTAAAAACGGACTAACAGAAAACAAGTTAAACAAACATGTGTTAGTTATTCTAGCAAAATCAAACTTTTTTTTAATAAAATTTAGTAATAGCATTGCCAGCTCGTGTTATTCATCATAAGTCATGAAAGTAAGACCTAGATGATATGACTTGCACAATCATCAGGTGCGTAAAACATTATAATCTATTAACTTTACCTTTCACTTAGTTAACAGTGGTCTCGGTGAAGGAGCAGATTGCATTTTAGTTTTGATTCCCCAGCTTCTTCCAGTTATTTGGCCGTATTTACTCTTTCTACCACTGATTCTCGTACAAATAATCGATACAGACGATTCTAGAAAATCACAGGGACAGCTAGCAATCCAAAAAGTGTTACAAAAGGCATGTGATTCTGTGTTACTCTCTAAGGATCCCGCAGTTCAGATAGAGTGTTTGCTTGTTAAGGATTTTGTACTGATAATTTTTAGGTACATTTCGAAAATATTACTACAGAGAACCATAGTGATTATATCTGTAGCATCACCTGTACAGGAATTCAAGATGACGAGACTAATTTTTAAAGCAAATTGCTAGTTTAATTTCGAATAATTTAATTAATTAATATATCAATCAGGGTATTAACTGAATAACAATTAGGTCAAGGTCATAGTTTAACAGCCTTTCTATAATGAAAAGGTAATGTAATGTTTGCACCGAAACTTCATACGCCGAAACTTCCTGCACCCAAACTACCTACACCGAAATTTCCTGCACCGAAACTTCCGGATCTCGACCACAAGTAAATCGTATTTGCATATTGAGACTCGTATGACATTTCTTCCTAGAAAAGAGTAATCTATGATAAAAATAATCAGATGTCCTTCTGAGGGTCGAGTTATAACCAAAAAAGAAAATGAACTTCCTATAGAATTGACATTTTAATATATATTAACCACTGTGTCAAGCTGTTTCTTTCCTATGTTTCCAGCTTTTCATAATATAATCCTTTCATTTCTTCACTGGAACATTTTCCGCCTCCTATTTTCCCCCTGCCTGCTATATTTTCCTTATCCTGTCATTCCCAAATATTTTCCGTCTTGCATGTTTATCCTGCCATTATTTCGCATACCGAATGTTTAATACTTTCTAGTAAATATAAGCTTGGCAACAAAGGCAACAAGTGGCTATCGCGCGTTCTCTATCATTTGATGCTTCAGTTCCACCTTCCACAGTTTTCATGTTTGGCGGGAAAGAATTGACAATATAACCTCTGGCGTCACCTACGAAGAAAAGAGCTGTCATGTACTTATTGACTTCATTGTGGAATTTAAATAACAGAAGAAAAAGAAAATGGGAGAAATATTTGAAAATATTTTTGTTCAATATGCTACACATTATAAACCATCATGAGAGAAGAAAATATTCATAATTAATTTTGCAGGCAACAGGTTTTTGGCGCAGAAAAGAAACAGTCTAAGCCAGGAAAGAGCCCTCAGTTATTTCTTCCTGGGGTTCGGACTGATCGCAAGTAAAAAGGGCTTTTGCGGTTCATAGTAGAGTAAGACAGTATGGTTAGGACGTATTGGTTGTTCCATATAATTAGAATAATTACAAAAATAAAGTATACACTAATATTAGTATGAACGCACGTTACACTTCTACGTTTTTTTTTTATTTCAGCTAGTGAACTGAATACATATAATATTCAAACATTAATCTTAATATCGCATCAAAATGTAGAGCTCTAAAAAAATCGGGTCCAAATCCGGACCAGAGCCCGCTACTTGAAGACTCCTGGTCTACCCCTGTGCGAATACGGAAAACAAGCTATCCGTATCTTTGTATGCCTTTCTGGGTTTGCAGATGAAAGAAGGTGTCTGTCTTCCTATCTGTGTATGGAATCGAAATCTGGACCACGGGCAAAAACTGAGCTCTTGTAATTAATGCTGAACTTGTACCGTGACGACCCCTGGTTCAGTTTACCAGGAAGAAAATTAGGGGCAATTATATATGTATATATAATAATTCACAGCTATATTCAATCCTCTACTGGATGAGACCTCTCCCGGAGGGAGGTGGTGGTCTACTGCTCCCACGCTGACCAGACGTGTTGGGAGAGGAGAACCAAAACTCTCAACTGTGATCGCTACTGTCTTTTATTCACAGTAGCTCCCCAATTGTCCTCACGATGCTGGACGAGGCTCCCGTTATACTTTACAGGCCTGGAGGTAGCGAGAATGACGTGACGCTGCGGGGCTCACTGAGGCGTTGATTCCATAGAAAGCAACAGGAAACAAGCAGATATTGTAGTTTCTTTTTTTCCCTCCTGAGAACTAGGAAAATAGTTGGAATGCTATTTTGTGTTAGGACACAACCTATTATCTTCTCTGGAAGTGCGTAGTGTAATTTACAACGCTTTATTAAAACTCTTTAGCATTGGGAGATACCTCAATTTGCGTCAGTTTTCTTTGAAAGAGGATACACGAAAATGTTAATTTGTGTACTACTGATAACTGAAGACTCAACAAAATAGATCTCATCATTTATAGTTTGAGAATGTGGGTTAATACACTCCCCCCACCATACATATACTGTACATACATACACTAAATACGAATCAGATATCCACAGAAGGATATGTGAATGTCCCATATTAATTTTTAGTGCAGAGTTCAAGTGTTGGGAATGCCAAATTTTGTATCGGAAGTCCGAAATGTCACATTCCAGATTGAAAAGGGTTCTGAATTCTAGAATTGATTTCGGACTGTACACACCTCCACACACGCAAGAGAGGATGTTGCAAAATAACACCGACAACACCGCCTCACAAGATTCCTGACATGAAAGTAGGAAAATTAATAGGGGTGTTTAAAGTTTCGAAATGGAAGTTAGCATTCCGGAATTTGAATTCCGAAAGTAGGAGTTTCGGAACATCAGACTTTCGGAATTCCAGAATGTCAGATTTAATATTATTTATGGCCTTTTGAGAATGTAAGGGTCAGGCCTGGGCGAAATGTCGGAATTCAGTTTGCACTTCCGACACCCCTACCATCTAGGATGCATACATGTGCGGCTGTTTCGGTGCTATAGGCTGTCGAAAATTTATGAAAATTAATTTCAGAGCTTGATATTTCCAATATCATTAACAGTAAAACTGAGGTGGCAAGACGCCCGTCATTTTCCTTCTCTAAAGAAGATGGAGGGAGAAGTTTCCGTGAGAGAGTAGATCTTATTTTCACGGCATTACGTTATTTTCCTTTAGAGAGACAGGCAGACAGACATACATACATACAGTAAACCTCTGTTAACCGAAACCATTTTAACTGAAATAGTGTTTAACCGCAACGGCAAAAAAATCGAAGAAGATAAACTTTGAAATGCTAACAGAAAATGATAGAAGATTTTTTTTTTCAAAAGACAGTCAACTTAGTTGTATAAGAAGTTGTCTAACAGCAAAAGCATTTAAAGCTTTATTAAAAGTCTGTTATATATGTCATTTAAAAGTGTATTTCTTACCATTTTCTTCATTTTTTAACTTTAATCTTTGGAAAAAAAAACACATTTTTTAAACCGCAATTTTGGTTATCGGAAATTACCTCCGCCCTTTTTATTTCGGATAACAGAGGTTCTACTATACATACATACAGACAGAGAGGGAGAGTGAGAGAGATTTAATTTATTAATGATGCTCAGTGTGCGAGCACACTGGTGATTAAAAATTTGAGACAGAAAAAATCAATTGATTAAAACATTACTAAAATTGTTAGCTTCCGCACTTTCTGTCTGAGCACAAAATATAAATTTCTTATTCCAAGATATCACTTCCAGTTTTCTGCATTTTGTTTATTTAATTTCTGGTCTTTTTACTTCAAATACGATTACATACTTTTGTTCTAAAACACACTACTCACAGATAAATTACTTCTTACAATGTAATTAGACCTATGTGTAACTACTTAGTTGCTAGTGCGTGCGGAGAGGTTTAAACACATGTGTTGTATTTCTACAAGCGATAATTCCACCACATCTGAAATAGAGTGTTTCATTTTTTTTTTATCGCGGTGATTTTAAAATTGGGAGTGCGCGCGGTCATGTAGAAAGAAGTATATGCTTCATTTTTTCAATTAAAAAGCCACTCCTTATTAGGACGAAGTACCTAAACAACTGTCATAAGTACACAAGGCATATTCAGGTATAATAAACTATGATCTACATCGTTCTGTTTTAACCAGTTTTTACGTATGGATTTTATCAAGTGAAGTGTCAAATAAAAGAAAAAATAATCTTCATCCAGGTCAAATTTTTTAAAGCTGAAATTTAATGACTCGTAACATAGTTTTTGAAACATATTTCTGTTTACTTTATTATTGGCAGATATGAGAGCAATGACGTGAAACACACAGTTCAAATTTCTATTGTAACTACTGTTTGTTCATAAATCGTGTTAGCATTTAACTTTTTAAGGGAAATGTGAAACCACATCCTTATTATTTGACAACAACGATGACTAGTGTTTAGATTGTAGTTGCTTCTTTCATTTTATTAATAGTCCTGAACACTACCGTCTTTATAAGCTACCGTTTTCCTATATTTTGACCAAAACCAAATTTATGTATTTTCCATGTTCTTGGAGCGAGCTAAGTTTCTCACTTAAGAACTTAGAGATGAGAATCTGACAAGGTTTCCATTCTTTCAGATTCGAAGTCCAATGACCTGGAATTATCTCAAGTAATCAGAATGAAGGGGGGATAGGACAGCATTCTTATGCGCATTTATGTGCTGCTGGAGTATTGCAAAAAAAAAAAAGAAAAAAAAAAGAGTGAACCCAAACCAATGTGTCGTATACCTCATACCCTTTGGAAAGATAAATTAACCTGCTTTTAGAAACACTTATTATGCAATTGATAGTTCTCATACGTATCTTGCTGTTACAACCCATAACCTCGTTTTTCTTACAATATTTTATCATACGTATCTTTAGAACACTGCTCTAATAATAGATGCTTGAACTAGTTTATCCTCAACAGTGATGCTTCTCTGCTTCTATTTTAGGAGGAACAATTATAAGATGGTTATTACTTTCTTGCCCGCCTGTGGTAGTATTGCCGTTCGAAAGTTTCGAAATGACTTATTAATTTTGACCACCTATTAAGAAAAAAACTATTTTATAGAAACAATTTAAATCTATTTGGAGCAATTGTGCTATTACGACTCACTGATGTAAAATTAAGAACACAACTCTGAACGAACTCACACTACTATAAAAAGTGGCAGTCACAAACCCTTTTGTTCTTTTACTGAAAGCGGCAACCATGAGCCCAGCTTGCCTAGGTCAGGCGAGAGTTTTTGGCTTTATATCCAGGCCTGTTAGAGTATCCCGAGGGCCTCGTGCTGGACTAACACCGACGTTTTTGAACCCCCACCGGGGCTCAAACCCGGGACCGCTCGCACTGAAGTCGAGCGCGCTGCCCACTAGGCTACGCAGGAGCTCATATATATATATATATATACAGATGCT
>JAGDQP010042793.1:0-16433 GCA_022664845.1 Lepisma saccharinum
CCCGGAATATTTCCGGTACCCACCATATCTGGTCGGCATTCCCCTATCCGCCACTTGGGGAGGCGCCTGGTGGAAGACCAGTAACTTAAACCCGGACGAAATATATCAAGAGTTTAAAATATATAAAGCCGTTTATAGGTAGGAATTATTTTCACGATTGAAACACTAACATTTACTAGTAAAGAAAAGCACTGTGCAAGAAATCTCAGTGTTGGTTAACCGTCAGTCACCATTACGAAATTTCTACCAAATTCTGTTACAATAAGTCGCTTTTTCTCAGAGAACGTTCAAGCACATATCTTAATTACTATTTTCGGTATATCTTGACACTATTCCGAACCTTAACTGTAAATTTAAGGTGAAATTTCTATCCAATTAGCAAATAAACTTGTCTTTCCCAGAAGCATAGCTAGGATTTTACAGAAACGAATTTCCTTTTTCAGTTGATATTTTGCTATTAACATCAGTGCCTTATTTCTTCACTATTCAATTAAAATTAACTCCCTTGTAACATTTAAAACTACTATGTAAATCATGTTTATTTCGGTAATTTACATCTAAACAAACATGCACTTTTTCTAAACTAAAGAGCTTATAAAGTACGTAGTGCATATTTGAAGGGAGGTTAGTTTAATTCATTTTTTCCCAGTACAAGTCTATTTGCTCTAAGATTCGGCACTATCTATTGCTCCGGCATGGTTCGTTTGAATGATCTGGAAAAGTAAGGCATTGATATAAAATTTGTTAATATGAACGTAATCTCTGATACCGGTATTAAGCCTTTCTAGATATTAGAATTTTAACATCTGAACAATAATAGCACAGGTAAAGAGCTTAAAAAAACACGACTTTCGTCCGTCGAGCGCACTTTTGTGAGGTCCACCTGCACTTGAAAAATGTTTCTTGCTGTACAGGAAAACGCTGTAATATCCTAAGTGGGCAATAGTAAATTTTAGTATGACGTCACTATCTAGGAAACTCCCATTAAACAGCATCATAAAACACATAAAAGCTGGATCCAGAAGCAACACTAAATCCGTTCGGGTTCCTAGTTCCCCACCTTAAATACTCTACAAGAACATATTGTTATCCTTACATGCCCTTTCAACTGTTTACGCACTTCACAGGCGAAGTTAGGTTAAGTATATTTTTTGAAAAACGCATTTTTCCCATCACGCAGCACAAAATAATCCAGTAAACACCATTATTTACATCGCATCGCATTGCATCGAACATAGCATTGCTCCAAACATCGCATTGCTGCGTGTGTAATAGTAAATTGCGAATGTGAAAGTTCTACAGAGGCACAACGATAACAATAGCATATCTCGCATATACAAGAAAAAGTGTAGTTTGCTTTCTACGTATTATACTAGCGATGTGAAATAACTCGCGTTTCGCTCAGCGTGCACCAAACTTCACACTCACAAAATAAATAAGCAGTTTCTGGTGGCATAAGCCCCTCAATACACATCCAAAATTGTAGAATTACTCTAAAATAAACGATTTTGTGATTTTCGGCATCTCCAGCACCGCATACACTCTGTAGGGAGTCGAATATTCAGTTATTTTTGCTATATGACTCTTTGTTTCAGAGATATCGTCGTTTGACGATTTTTATCATTTCCCCTCGGGTTTATATACGCGCATGCAGCAACTTCAAGCTTTTCATGATGTCATTAGGTAAAAACTTTGGTAAAATATATTTTGTATGAGACAGTCTACTAACTTTTGACTTCGACCCGTCGCGACTCGACCTACCTACAGCTAATTAAAATGCATAAACATCCATACCCCCTGACGGGATTTGTGCCCGTGACCATCGAGTCACTTGCCTAACGTTTTTAACCACAGTGATGTCACTAGGAAAACCTTAAAAATTGGATTGCCCCAGCCAGATCTTGAACTAGGGGACAAAGGGGGCACATGCCTCGGGTACCGAGCTAAGAGTCGACAAATGAAGATTTTGGTTCGTTCCAAGGAGCGCAAAATCAAAGTTTTCTCCCCTATCTGGAAGCCTGAGGAAGGTTTTGTCTTCTAACTATAAGGCAATGATGGTTAATCATCTGATAATTTCTGTTGAAAGTGTATTTTTTTATATATATATAAAATCATGGCTGCACCTCTGAGTAAACTAAGTTCATTTAATAATTGAATAAAATTAATATTCCCTCAAAATAGCACGCATCTTTCTCTACCCGTGAGAAAGATAAATTATTTTATTTTCTTGCGAGACGTATGAGATACAGCATCAAATTACGTAGAATCTTATAGAAATGTTCATATCTGAGTTACACGTGATCCGAGTGTGTGTGTTACCCTGTGTCTCCTCGAGTTTGACCATTATTTTTAAATATGTTAAAGTACATTGCATGGTTATAATTTGAGCAAAGTTTTTTGGAAGTAAAAGAGGCTAACATTTAACAAATTTTACTGGGAGAAGTGCTATTGTTTAGTAGTAAAAGACTGCGTTTTAATAAGATAAAACTTCCTACCAAGAAAACAGTGCAGGTACTATCTTGAATTGTAACATGTAGTTATGTAACAGCCTTCTAGTTTGCCCCACAAAATTTCGTTTAAACAGCTTAAGCCTTTCCCGCATTTCTCGTGATCCTTATAATGTCCAGTTTTTCTACATAGATTTTCATTACAATCGGTCAGTTGGCAAAATAGGCCCTACTGAGCAGTACTCTTTTGAAGGTAAATTGTATAACGTAAAAGGAATACATATAGCATTTTGAATGAGAAGCGAATTTCTTCGTTTTATGATATTGATTAATTAATGACATACTCCCCTTCAGAATGCGACACTTTCTTTTAAAATAAATTGAAATTCTATTCAACGAATAAGTTTAGATTTTCTTATGTGTTGTTTTGGAACTTTGGTACAATGTATATGCTAAACTTTTGACAATAGTTCTTGATCAAGGGAGTGGCGTGTAGCGGGGGAGTGGCAATTGGCCCCGTAAAGAAACGAATAATCTGTATTAATCAACAAAAATGACATTAACAAAATAGATTTTCCCTTTCCGTTTACTACGTTCAAAGAACATAACAATGGATATTATAACTGTTGATAGGAAATTACAGGAGATAGCACTACAGAACTATTTCAGCGACGCCTTTACCTATTCCCCATTGTTGCCCACACAACAATTGAAAGAACTGAATATACCGTGTATAGTGTTGCGATGGAAATTTCTTGGAAAGGATTCGACTATATCCGTAATTCTTTCAATCAGTTAATAGATATTTTGCGCTTTCCTGCTACAAACTCTTTCTATAGCCATGCCCCAACAACCAAAATTCACACTGTGTTAGGTGTAGTGTATATGGAGGTCAATACAAAAGTCCATTTCATCCTATCCACCGCCTAGGATATATCTCACACAGGAAAACATGCACAGGAAGTGCAAAATGGAGAAGTGTAACATGCAATTTGTAAACGATTATCAACGGAAGGTGATCAGTAGTACTGGACATATGAAGGTAAGAGTCAGCCATCATATTTTCCGAATTGAAAAAGTATGGTCCAACGATACCAAAAGTAACTATTCTACTTCAAATGACTCGTCTGAAATATTCTTCTGAATGAAAATAATCCATAATAGGCATAATTGTCATCATCACATAGCAAAGGGTACTACAGGCCAAGGTCGGAACTGATAAAACGTTGATTTATTTCTCCTAAGTGGTATCAAATCCAAGTCTGGGAGAGAAGTGACCTTCATACTCACCGTACAGCAAGACTTACACTGACAATTTTTATAGTTTTACTAAATTGGCATTAGTTTTCCTTTGCTTACACAAGAACAATGCATCGGAAAAATAAACTACCAAGATAATTTCTATCTTAGAATTTCTCATGTTTGTATTAATAGATGCAAATTGTTATTTACCTTTTATATTTATTGAAGCACATTGGTAATCTTCTATAAGATATTTGGAATCAAAATTACAACGTTTCAAGTTGTTATTTTATACTTTTCTTTAGTATAACACTGGTAATTCATCTATAGTGACAACTGATAACTTGTAGTTCTAAAGCCATTGAAAATTCTGGATTTCCTTTTTCAAGAATTGACCCTTCTGTGTATTCTAGCAACTTATTTGAAGGGTATCGGGGGAAACCAGGGATGTCAATTTCTAGTAATTTTGTGCTGTATAGCTCATTCTATTGGGGGAAATTGGAGCAACAAACCTGTCAAAGAATGAAGGAAAAACTCATAAATGATCAGAGAAGACAATGGGGCCATTCAAAGCAGTGAGCGCTTACTGAGCACTCAATGAGCGCTCAGTGAATTTGTCCTTTGAATGCCACTGACTGTTTCCGGCTCAGTCTGAGCCGCCGCCATTTTTTCGAGCCAAGAAATCTCACGCTTTATTTGAGCCGGAAGTTCTAGTATAGGCAAAATGGCTTCACAAGCAGAAAGTTTCAGCGTTACGTACAAGTATAATAATACGTACTATGAAATATCAGGAAGTCATCGGCTGCACTTCCTGCTTGAGAATAGTAAGATGTTAGAAAAACATATTAGTTGTATTAAATATATTTCATCCAACTTACGTTGCGCTAGACATGCACATATATAGTTGCGTGCTTACGGCACTGCGAGGCGAGAGAGCTGAATCGTTAATTTTATATAAACATTACTCTGGCGTTAGGAACAAGACCATTTTCATGCGGTATTAAAAGAGGTTAAAATAAATATTTATTTCGTACAAATTAAATGCTTAAGCTGTTTCTAAGTTGCTAAATTAAATTGGCCAGGTTGGTAGTCACGTTTCTGCGCTCAAATTGGGATTCGAAACTGCAAATTATATTTAAAGTTTTAGGTAGCAATTTACATAAGCTACTTCGGTTATGGTGCACTTTATGACAGCTAGCTTTTCTGTTGTATGTACCGTACGCTTTAATATGAATAGCTATCGACAATCAGCAGTCCAAAAACTGCCAGTCAAAGGGGAAGGTTCTAGAACGCTGGCCCGGTTGCAGAAATATCAATGCCCCTTTTTTCAAATACTTTTGAAAGGAAAAGGAACACTTTCTTGACTTGGACACTTGAAAGTGGAGGGGTCCAGTGTTCTAGAACCTTGCCATCAAGGTTTGAAATATAACCCAAAGTTTTCTCTTTCTAGTCTAATGTGAGTAAAGTACAAAATTCCACGTATGTGTCAGGGGCTGCGCAAGATGATTTAGTCAAACATTTTCTTAATCTCAAAATGCACAAGTAATCCGAAATTCATATTAATAGAAATTCATGTTACTAATTATGAACGAATAAATGCATTTCTGCATAGGAGAAAGACTGGACTCACTGTTATTAGTAGCCCTAATCGTCCACCTTTACATTTGAAAGGTGTGTGTCTAGTAATGGGCCACGCCTGCTCACTATTGCTGAAATAAAGAAATTAATGCTTTTAGGAAAAAGGTGGTAACAGAAATGTCATGTGGATTCACCTTTCCTCCACACTAGTTTATTTTAGTTCTTAATCCACAGGATCCAGTTGTGAACCATATTTGCATATTTACAAGTACATTTACATCTTCCTGGCACGCCATGTTCACCACTCTTTGCGCTGTACGATAGTCTGTTGTTCATCGAAATTCAACCCATGCACTTTATAATGTTCAACTGTTCGTTGAACATAAACCTTAACTGTCATCCGAAGGGATCCGATCCCAGACGCTCACTAAGCACTCAGTCCTCAGTGAACCGCTCAGTCCTTTGAATGCAGTCAATATTACATATTCGTTGAGCCGCTTAAACATGAAGCAATGAAGCAATAAAAGCTTGATTTTTTCAATAAACCTGGTTTGTGACATCCCTTGCTTTTACCTGACAGCCTTCATTTGATAATTGCTTGATTGTACTGTTATTATTGTATTCAAATAGTGCGCTCTTTTTAAAAAAAAATGAACTAGAAATTATTATTTTTAAATTAAATTATTTCGCTATCTAAAATTTGTGATACTTTAATGTATATTTTAGAAAATTTACCGATTAAATATGATTGTTACTAATATGAACACATTTTTCTAGATTGTTTCCAGTTTAGCACCAACGCAGATATGTTGGACTTTAAAATTTGGACGTTGACACCTAAAACAAATAAACGACCAATTTCTTTCAAAAGTAAGTATTGAGCATAAAGTAAGGGATCAAATACATTAAAAAGGAACTCGTAGACTAAACGCTACAGCAAATAGTTTAGGTATTGAAATTAAATTCTACATTTTAAATAATAACTACTTTGAGACAACTACTGTACCTTCGTTTCTGTCATATTCTGAAAGAAAGTGTTGTTCTGAGCACTTGGTATAAAATATTTATACAAAGTCCAAACATTAAGTCACTCCAAGCGTCAACTGAAATATATTTTATATTTTAATGGCAACGCGTGGTTGCAACTTTATTCCTTTCATAATGAAAACTCCGTAACAGAACATTTTCCAATAGACTCTTTATCAACTTTGTAAGGAAAGAAAGATAATAATATGTATACAAAGAATAATGTCACTCTTCATACATCCAAAATTACAACATTTTAGATCTTAACAGCAACATACCACTCAACCAATTGCATAATTGAGAATATAATACGTAGTTTTGTTCTTAAAATATTTGAAGAAAGAAATTGTTCTTTCAATGTAATCGTTATAAAATTCTTATGGAAAATGAACAATTTTATCTCTAAAAGATTTTGTAAAATAATTTTACCAAGACGTTTTAAAGAAAGGATCATATCAAATCAATGTTGGACTTTAGGATACAATGAAATCTACAAGCATCACTTTTCATTTCTTACATGTTCAACCATTACATGTTATAATAATCCATTTTACGTTCATTTATCGAAATAATACATTTCTGTAGTACGAAAACAAACATAAATGGGAAAGTTTATGGAATTCACCATTTCAAGGTAGGAAGGTTGCAGAAGTAGTGGGCAGATTCTATCTTTCATATGAATTTTGTAACATTCTGTCACAAATTTAATACAATAACAGAAAGAAATTCAGATATTTATATTTTTCGTAGCATAAATCATTTTAAGAAGGAATTAAGAAAATCTCTGAAGTAATTATATTCTGTACTACTGTGAATGTACTATTATATATTTTTTCTCATTAATTGCATTTAAGTTTTATAAATTGTATTTCATTACATACTTCTCAGATTTTATGTAAGGAAAACTTTGGTAAACTTTATTCTATATGTGCCAGTCTTTTGACTTTGACCCGTGACAATTCGCCCATTTCCAGCCAGTTAAAATCCACAAACATCCACACTCTTGCCGGGAATCAAACCCAGGACCTTCGAGTCGTTGCCCTAACACCTTAGACAGCATGGCTAACCGGTCGGCTCAGATTTTATGCCTTGTCTTAGTATTTACTCACTTATTGGAGTACTTGTTTGTAGTGGTAGAACGCTTTAATTGGGTACCAGCCCGTTGTGTTCTCATAATAAATACATAAACTAAGTGGTTCACATATTTAAGTATAACATAAAAGTTCATAAATATAAAGTACATACAGATGAATAATAATCATTGTGCACTTTAATTTAGGTCTTTATAATTCGGGAGTGAGACAGAATTATTTATGCTAAAGAGTGCAAAGATTTGTGAATGCATTTTGTGAATTCATAAAGGAAATGCCACAGAAAATTGTCCCATGAAATTGGAGTGGTATAGGAGTACGTGACGACGTGATCAATATAGCTATCATGCTATTTGCAATTGTAGCATTGAAACAGGTTTAACTTCCCACCATTTTGTGCTAAAGAAGTGAAAACATTCTAAAATGTTTTAAAGACATTCATTACGCAATATTTTAAATGCATTAGTTGTTGAGATAATTTTATCTGAACATATGAAATTAGAGTTTACGTTCGTTATTCGACGTTTAATTTCGATTTGTTCAAAACAGAAACATATTAGATTATTTATAACAAATGTCTTTTTTAAAATACCTCAGCAAAGGCTTGCAATTTATAACATGAAAACAATGATTTGTAAATTTCATTCACTGTTCATTTCACTTTGAAGCCACTACCACTACTCTAGTCGATGGCATTGTGTCTTATATTTTCGGTTTAGCATAAACATAGCTCAAGTTCAGAATAAATGGTGGGAGAAAGCTCTGTACTGCCCACAAAAAAATACTGAAGGACCTCAAAGTTGAATAATATTGTTAAATATTTCCCAAAGAAAGTTTAATACGATTATCAACAAGCAGGGCCGCCCACAGGGGCAATGGATGGCGCAAGTTGCGCCACTGAGAAAAAATTGGGGGGGGGGGATTCTACGCTACTGTCGAATTAGCAATTTTACTGTCGTCTGTCGGAATAGCATTAAAACGCGATTTTGAGAAGCTAATTTTCAAATATTTCCCGGGGGTAAAGCCCCGTACCCCCTTTAGATACTCGATGAATAAAGTACTGTGCAAGTAGTTGTATGAAAAGAAAGGTTGTTTGGTTTTAAGGGAGATTTGTACCATCATCCTTGGGGGGTGGGGGGTGAGGGGATTCTAGTTTAGTGTCGAACTGGCGATTTTAATGTCAAAGTAGCATTGAAACACGATTTTGAGCATCTAATTTTAAAAATTTCCCGGAGTAGGACCCCCCGATCTCCCCGCTTGGGCACTTTATGAGTTAAATACCGGATAAGTAGCTGTATGGAAGGAAAGGTTGGTTGGTTTTGGGTGGGAGAAGCTAAACTTAAAATATTTTATTTAAATATCCCTAGTGTTTACTCATTTCACAGGTACATAATAGCTATAAGGTGTACTGTGCTAAGATATAGTAACAGTTCCTGTAGTAATTCGACAGTCTTTGATAGATCCAGGATCCAGCTGTGCAATTTTAAGAGAACAGTATAAAATTTGTTTTTCCGTTCTTTCTTAATTTAAAATTTTCAAGTCTCAAGATATTCTAAAATAATATGAAATTTAGCAATTTACATTTTTTTACAGTTTAACCTGTTTTATAAACATGTTTTCGTACAAAATAAATTTTCGCAGCCTTAAGCTGTTCTATTTTGTAGTATTGTACTAAAATTGTAAAAAAGTTCCCCTAAATAAGCACAATACTTTGCTTATGATTTTAGAGTCTGAGTAGCATTAAAACATCATTTTGAAAAATTCATTTTCAAAAATTTTCCGCTGCAGGTCCTGGAACCTGTTCACCTGGGAGGTATTCCATGCCCCCTAAATCCGCTGGTTGATTATTGTATCAAATTTAAGTTCTGAGTAATTGTCTGAAGGGGGGGGGTATTGTTGGTTTTTTGGGGTAATGCGTCATCAGCTTTTGGGGGGATGGACACCTCTGTCAACAAGTGTGCTACAAAACTTCAACTGCAATCCATAAGGGAGAAGAATCCTCCAAACAACAATTTTAGAATACACTTTACGATGAAAGTGTTCAGTGGAATCCTCTACAAAAGGATAGCAACAATCAGGGGTATTTCTTTAAAGCTGCATTATTATGTGAATTTAAGAAGAAACTGTTAAAACGAGAGAAATAGGGCTGGGGCAATGCCAATCCAAGAACTCGGATAAGTGTATCGAAGATGCCACGAAAGTTCCTAAAGATCAGAATTTATTATTATATCTTGTAGACAAAAATTTCAAAGCAAAGGAAGTATGCTACACTATTCACACCGGAGCTTGATAGAAATTTACCTACATACTGTATGTCTCTAATGAAGCACGCAGGAGTCACAGGGAATAACATATATTGAAGGCTTGGAGATTGTACATATGAACGGAACATTTCAGTATGGACACATTACCAGGAAGAGAGAGAGAGAGAGGGTGTGCGTGTATTCGCTACAAACCTTGGCATTTACTATCAGAACTTCGAAACTGAAGAGCCTACAAATTAAACTGATAGAAAAACTGGGCTACAATTTGCCGAAAGCTAAAAAGTAGAATTGAATTATATTTATGGCTATTCGGCACTTTTAAACAAGATAGACATAGGGTAGGTGAAAATATGTGGGAAAGAAGCAGGCCCTGACTGACAGTTTGAAAGTCCCACATCATAGTAACACCGAAAGAGAACAGTGAAGATGATGGACGGTAACTGGGTTCCAAGACAGGAAAAGGAAAATCCGGAACTTTCAAAGATAACTACGAGAGTTTGCAAGCAAAAGGTGAGGTTATTATAGATTGATTGAAGGATTGGCATTTGAACCATATCCTAATAACAGAAAATTAACAACGCCATTCTGTTCTTGGGTGAGTAAGTGTCTCGTCCAAATATACTGAATACTCCATGTGGCTACCTTTACGTGAATGGTTTCATGAAATTTGCTGAATCATTTCCAATGTCTGGAATTCTAAGGTTGTCTGAAACACATGTTAAAACGATACTTTTGTTTGCAATAGATCTATAGTCTGTCTGAGAGTTTTACAATAATCTTTGATAAATCAATTATTCCACATCAGGTGAATATCTAAAGATCTGCAATATGTCAAATGTTGCCAAACAATAAACTACCTCCTGTCCAATACGCAATTTCTAGAATCTTTACTGGTCACCATCTTAAGTTCTGTAGTACATCTAAATCTATATGATTTCGGAAACTTCAAACTAAACAATGTCACAATCTTCATATCTAGTTTACATCCCATAGACCAGCCACCTATCCTTTACATCCCTCTTCTCCTTAAAAGTCATTTCCCCACTGCTTTGACTTTGAAAACCAAACAAATGTCGAATTCCGACATTACCGTAAATTAAATGGAGTAGTCCGACATGAAAATATTTTAAATACATTTAGGGTCATTCCATATGAAATCAACCAATGGTCTTGAACTTGAAGTTTCTGAAATCCGAATTTTTTGTACATATGTAGTACTATTGGTAAGGATGAAAAATTCAAAATTTCCTGTTTTTAACACTTTTGGTTTTTGAGTTATAAATACTTAGAAAAAATACAAAAACCGACTGATTTGTTTTACGCTGTTTGAAATTTTAAAGACCGAAACTCAAAATTTATTTGTCCTAGACAGCAAATTGACACCATTCGCTTCAGAATTTCAAGAGCTGTAACTTGATATACTTCTTGACTTTATTCGACTAATCTTTATTTTTCAAAAATAAAACAAAACTTGTTTTTTTAAAAAACTCAAAATCGAATGTTTTTGTTTTTTTAAGTACAGGTTCAATATGCCTCTGATTAGAATGTGTGCCAAGTTTCATGATGGTATTTGAATAGGATCATGATCAAATTAAATTCTAACAGAGGTACACAGTGTTAAACAGCAGCCCGTTCACCATTCAGTAACTGTATGTTTATATAGCATTATTCTTGCAATCTAAAAGAAGGCGCACACACATGCAATATTCAGAAATTCTTTTTGTTGTTTTCCAGTTATTTTTTAAAAGAACTTTTAATACAAATTATCTGAAGATATAAATAAGTTCACTCAGTAATTTCATTAATATAAGGTAATGTTTCATTTTATAGAAATTCAATTATGCACTTCAACAGCCATCATAATTTGTCGTACACCACTCTCTAACCCGGACAGCATGTACCCTTCGTTTGATCAAAGATCGGTACAAATTGTTGTTTTTGCTTTTACAACAATAAAGTATGCACTCATCCTAACCACATGGTTTTTATTCTAGCTTCGAGGAGTTTCATAAGTGACTGCTTCTCTACGAGGAGTGGGATATATCGCAGTGCGGGCTGTACCCCTTGGCTTCCCCCTTAGACGACCGTATCTCACTTTGAGGTACGGAATCTGCTTTCCTCTCCGGTTTCTAACCAGTGGGCCGCGGGCGACCATATCTCTTCGGAGGTCTGGAACCAGTAGCTAACCAACTCGGGTTCTCAACCAGTGGGCCGCGGGCGGCCATATCTCTTCGGAGGTCTGAAACCAGTAGCTGATAATACCTTTCCCCAAACAGTGCGACCCAGGCGACCATATCTCTTAGGTCTGGAACCAGTAGCTCACCAACTCAGGTTCACAACCAGTGGGCCGCGGGCGAACGTTTCTCTTCGGAGGGACTGAACCAGTAGCTCACTTTTCATTCGCGACACCTTGTCTCATAGACCCAACATTGCCCGCTGTGCTGCTGAGGCGCACCGCTACACTAGATTATGAGACTCAGTGTTGACATCTATTGAGTAAGGACTGTCGTGTTGATCAAGGGTCAGTATATTGAAAAGTAAATAAACGAGCCCTGACAAGATGGACACTTTGGGGACTGGAGTAGTTATTGAAGATGTGAAGGTGAAAATTGAAAAGGAACAGGAAGATCAGGAAGGAAAGAAGGTTGAAGAAATTGCCGCACCGGTTCTTCCCGTGGATCCAACACATATCAAGGAAGAAATCAAAGAAGAAGGGAATATGGGTCCGTCTACAAGGGAACCAGACAGAACAAAAAAATCGGCTGAAGAAAAAAATGTTGAACGAGGCATTGATCCCCTCTATGTTTGAGAAATTTCTCAAAGAAATAAACAAGGTTGAACATTCAGATGGAGCGAAGCCAAAACGAAATGACGTCTCAGTTGGAACGAAATCGAAAAGAAATGATGTCTCAGATGGAACGAAGTAGAAATGAAATAAATGAGGTGAAGTAATACGTCGAGTACCAGTTGAACGAGCATCGAAAGGAGATGATGTCCCATCTGGAAATGAAGAAGTTGGATATAAAAATGGAATCCAACTATGTGGATCTAAAGTCGCAGGTGAATGACATTGGTATTAGATGTGAGGATTCCACAGCGATGTTGAAGAGTGACCGAGCAAGGATATCTGAACACGTCAGGGGATGGAAAGGGACAGTTGAGGAAGATGTAAGGAAAGTAAGAGAGGACATCGACCAAATGCAGGTCAATCAACATAGTATTCAATCCAAGCTAGACAAGGTAGTGACATTTATTATTGAAAAGAATTTTGAGATGAAAAAGGCCGTAAGAGAAGCCAGGGAAAAAGCCAATACAATCTTATCTGTTAGCCTTGATGAGATAGAAGATGTGAAGAGAAAAATCTCTACCCAAGAATCCGAAACGGTCATTATTAAGGAAGCTTTGTTGAGAAGGGACAGCGATTCGCCTCGGTCGCTAGGGCCAGTTCTCGAGATGCAAAATGCAAGAACCCTTCAAAGCAATGATGAGGTATACGTGGATGAGGTAATCATGTACACAGGAGACAGAAGAATTTCCCTAAACCAGAGTAAGCATAATTCACATCAGAAAGAGAAGAAGTGACACAATCACCATCATCAGAAGATGAAAGTGGATTTTTGAATCGGAGCAACAGATCTGGCAGGAGTGGAGCAAAGGGTGCAAGGAACGTACAACACGTGGGGAAGGAACGGCGCTGTTACCACGATCATGAAGATGAAGCAGAAGAATGGAGAGCCCGAACCACCATTGGACCTCGGATATGTATTTCCGAACTTAAGTATTTCACCAGTTATCATTCCAGTTATGAAGAAGTCACTGCTCGCGCATTCCTGGACCAATTTGAGAAAGAAGTAGATTCCGCTCAATTTCTGGCGATTTTACCATTCGTTTTGAAAAATCCAGTGCTTTCGTGGTTCCAGTCAAATGTCACTCGGTTTGACAATTATGGAACCTTTCGAAGATTGTTCCTTGACGAAGGTTGACGTGAAAGAAGTTACCATGACGGAAACCCAACAAAGAAACAACAACTCTAGGTATTCTAATAACTGGAGGCAATATTCGAACTGGAAGCAATCCAGAAGGTGTAAGGATCGACCGTTTACCGGTGCCAGGGATCCGCAACGCTCATCCGAGAATGAGACAGAACCTGATAGGATGACATCGGATCCCACAGGAAATGCAAAAAATGCAGAACTTCGGACGTAGGAACGCCGGGAACTCCGGATCGCACTCGTCAGACTTCATCAAAAAACTAGAAGGTACACCTTCCTCGCGGGTCAGAGGGAGGAACGACATATGATAGCGAACCAACTTTCTCGGACATGTCGATAACCCACCGACTATGACACCAGGACAAGGAATAATTCGGAGAAAGATGGACCAGGCGAAGAAATGGGAACGGGACAAGTAAGCATAAGGATAAACACTAATTATATCGAAGACTGGGAATCAAACCCGGTAGATACTCAGGTAGCGTGCGATTAACACACCGAAGGAGTAGTGGATGACAGTCGAAATGTAGTGCCCTCCAGTTTAATCAAGGTCAAAATTTTAGAACATACAACTACAGCCCTCATTGATAGCGGCGCTGCAGTCTCACTATATTCCAAAGTGTTATGGAAAAAAGTATCTTCCAAAGTGTCTCGTCCATACCTGAAGCCAGCCAAGGATGTCCTTATAGACTATTCTGGGACTCGCAGGACGAAAGTTTGCTGTGAAGTGACTCTCTCTGTTAGAACCGAAGAAATCGAGATATACTACCTATGTTTCGTGGTCGGTGGACTGAGTCGAGATTTGTTGTTGGGAAGAAACCTGATGGCGTTAATGAACCTTGAATTAAATTTTAAGGATAGCAGGGTCCGCGTCAAAGTTGACGGCCGACACGTTAAGATCCCCATGGTTCAGGACGTCCAAATCGACTTCCCAGCGGTGAACGAAGTCAACGCCCTAGAACAAACCAATGACATTCCAAAGTTTGAAGGATGCGAATGTCTTATAGAAGATGCTCTGATAGAATGTGATTACGGATAAAATGCACATGCGATCCTGATCTTATTAGGAGAACCATCAGGTCCTGGAATAGTTTCCTGGGTTTGGAGAGGATAAATTCAGGACGGGACACCGACATGGATTGTCAGTACGCTGAAGAACTGAGTAAGATAATGTGTAGTATATGCACCAACGAAACCGCTGCGGAGGAATCTCATGTTAAATGAATCGCTGTCCGCGTTTACGTGGGAAAGGTATTTACCATCACCATCAATATTATAACATTTTATGCAATAGGTCGACAAAGTGGAGGTCCAACTCAGGGGCATATCTAAAGTGCACCGTAGAAGGTCCATCAGTCGTAACCAATATACCAACCAATAACTAGTTTCACTTGGAGATGGTAAATGTAAGACATGTTACTTCTACTACTAAACAATAGGTAATTGAGTAAGCGTTTATTACGTGCTTATTAATATAGACTTTCGTCAATGAAATATATGTTGCAAAATGATACAACATGTATTCTAGGATATCCATACATCACATGTGACTACAGGTAGTGATCATATCTTCATCATATCACATACACAATTAATACTATATCTGTCATAGGCACCTGGAACTCACATTGTGGAACCACGCTTGACAGATGTCGATTATTTACACTCTACGTTGATCATCCTTTGGTATCTTTGGTCATCTCACGTAATATACAATCAACTTACAGCTTCTAAGGGCAAGTTAAAGTAACTCTTAATACTAGTTATCGTACACACTTACGAATATATTTTTCCAGAAATTACCACACCTAATACGCTAAAAATGACGACTGCAAGAACAGAGCATCACTAACATTCTTTACTTTACGTATTCTTCATTTATTTGGTCTTTATAATTTATCTTATTTTGTACAGCAATATTTATCTTGACGTCATTTTTGCATTATTTCTGAATTATATTTTAATCTGTACATAAGTAGCGTATAACTTTTAACATGAAAGAAGATAATATCTGAGTACGCGTAAGTAGAATTTAACTGCTTCATTTTTAATTTTAGCGAAAATAGCGAATATAGGTTGCAAGTTTATTAAGAAACGGCACAAATATAAGTTACATCAGTTGATGTTTTACACGAAATGTGTTTCTTGGTTTCAAAACTGTAAAAAACCTAAAATATTGTATGTTGTTTCCATTTCAGCTGATAATACAAAGGAGGTTTGTTCGGATCCCATACACGAGAATCTTAAAAATGGCACCTACGTTGTACGCTCATGTTTCAAATTATATGACGTAAGTCGAAAACTTTCAAATCTTCATTCTTGTTTCAAGGTTGAATTACAGGTAGAACAAATTTCAAGTGGAAAGAAGAGCAGCAATAAGAATAGCACCACCAAGAAGGACTTCAAACACCAGCCATCAAAACAAACAAGTGCGGTGCAACTCGACTGTATTCGTGTAGATAAAACAGGCCTTTATTCGGCGAGGTTTACAGATCTAAAATTAAAGGATAAGTTTTCAAAAAGTTTCAAGAATGAAAATGAAACTTTATCCAAATCGAGGATTGAGAAAAATCCTAACAATGAATCACAGAAAGTTAAAGACAAAGTTAAGGAAAATACATTTGACAATGAAACTGAAGGGGAGATAGAATATGTATATTACTATGAGTAAACACAGTATCGGAAATGATGCGACGTTTGTTCTTTGTAAGCGAAAACATGTAATAAAAATTGTATAAAAAGGTTACATTGTGTCTTTTATCACAGGAAAATATATTGTCTACAGTGATAACT
>JAGDQP010042794.1:0-16432 GCA_022664845.1 Lepisma saccharinum
TTAGTTGTTTATGCAATTGAATTTAAAATTGGTTGAGGTTCAAATCCATCGCGTATTGGAGACATGGTGTCCCTCAATGAACACATTCTCGAGAATAATTGAGGAAGGTTTTCTTTTTAAAACTTTATATAAGTATGCAGCTGGTAAGACTAAATAAAATTCTTGGAAAACCTAATGCGGGTTAACTAATAAAAGTTTCATTCCTAAATAATCCTACTTCAAAAAAATTCTTGTCTAAATGCTTTATGCTCTGCAGTCTAGGATAACAATAGAATTGTCTACCATTGTACACTGATATTTTCATTGAATCTTAATTTTATTCAAGGCCTTTGGGTACGTTTGGCTCAAGTCTAAATATTTTGTATCTCCAAGAAAGCATTTCGAGTGAGGTTGAACAAAGTACTAAGTGTTTTGTTCCTCTGTTTGGAATAATATTTTGTATTAATAAGTAATGTACAGTAGGTCAACGAGTTTATATATTCTTACTGTTAGCTTGCTAGTTTAAGCTTATTCTTTATGTATTAGCTGTTGTTTCTAGCGAATCTGTTGTATTATCAGTGTAAAACGGCTGGGGGCTATATCCGGATTACTAACAAATAAAGTTTAGAAGATACAGATGTTTCTTGTAGTAAAACAAAACGATAGTTTATTACATTTAATTTTAAGAATGTGAAAGTACCAGAATGTTGAATAAGCGTATGATCAGAAACATGTTACGAAGGAAAGTCTTTCTCTATACATGTGTGTGTGAGAGAGAGTGTGTGTGTGTTTGTTTGTTTACTTCTTTCTTTTTGTCCTTATTCTGTATGTGCCTATCCATTTCTTTCTCTCTCTGCTCCTCTTCCCTACCTTTAACTTTTCTTTCCTCTTTCGTTACATCTTTGTCTCCCTCCCCCCTCTCTGGATGTATGTGAGAGAAGGAAAATATATGTGTGTATAAATGTTTGTATTAGAATGTGTGTGTCTATGTCTGTGTGTGCAATGTCAGGAATAAACAACGGGGCCAAATATAGCTTTTCGTGAATCCTTTTTATCTTGTCCAACAAGGAAGACCATAACACAAACTTTATTACTTCATCTATTTAGAACCCATCAGGCCTTGGCTGAAAAGAGCAGCTGGTTCCTCCTGGGATCTCTCTCTATTTACTTTTAGCTTCATTCTGTTTCGGTCTCTTTGACACAAAAATAAAGGTAGGTCAGAGTTGTGTTTAATCTCAGCATCATAATGTTATTAATAAACCACTAGTATTAAAAATATTTGTTTCAATACTTGGCCAAGTTTTACCAGAATGAAGTCAATTATAGGAATACTGACTTACAGTTGAAATATAGTAATTGCTTCCTCATACACTTCGTTTTGCTAAAACTATTAAAAATAAGTTAAAACATTTATCACCATAAGTGGCCAACTTTATGAAAACGAAGAAGGAAACATTACTAAGGTTAATTAATTGTCTCAGTTGAATTGAACAATATTCGTTTATTCTTGCTCACGTAGTTAAAATCTCAGTAACCTTCCTTTTGTTTTTATTAATCAAAATGTAACAGCATATCATTGATATTAATTTGCATAGTTCTTAAAATGATCTTAAATGATTCTAGCGTACCTGCCTAGGTACTTTAAGGTCTGATGATCACAGAATGTTCTGAGTTCATTTCAGAACATACTATAATTAACCACCAATAATAAAATTTTAGAAGTACAAAATACAGTAAATTTGAACTCTTTCCTAAAACTTGTCTAAAGGCATCCATACACGGTCAAAAAATGTCGAATAACAATAAATGAAACAATTTGATGAAAATGGCGTCAGAGATTGGACTGCTAATTATTTAATCCAAGACTTTTCATCAGAGAAATCCTTCTATATAGAGCATGCTCTATTTGTCTTTAGTTCAAGTTCAAGAGTTTTGTCCACTAATTTTAGGCCTTGGAAGTTTTGCTGACGATTTCCACAAAATAATTTTAAAAGAAATCTCAGTAGAAGCGTGAATGTTGTGCGATTATCATAATAAATACAAGAAATGCCAACACATCATACAGAGTTAAATTTTGATGCAAATTTCATGTCTCCAGATTGTCATAGCGTACAGTTTTTCGTATCTATTTGCATGTGATTCATTTGTTATTAGTGACATACAAAAATCAAGGATTGTGGATGACCCCTAACGGGCGGTTCAGAATCCAAATTCTGAAGCACTCACCAACTTTAAACCTTTGGGAGTTGTAAATGATAGAAATTCTTTAAAAATCTACTTCATCCTCCCCCACCTCATCGCCTTTACACCACCCAAACTGAAAATCATCGCAGATTTCCTGCAATGCCGGCTTGTACTGGCTTGTAGGCGTTCCACATTTACGCTAAATTATCACCATAGCGATGGTGATGCCAGTCCCTGAGTCGACAAGATTCAAGTTTAATAAGATACTTGGCTGGTACGTACTATATATTAAAGCTGGTTTTCTTATTGCTAACAAAATATAATTAACTAGTAACCCATTTTTCTGTTCTAATTTTCAGCAACGGTCCACCAAATACATAGAATTAGCAAAAATATGTATTTAATGTTTACAAAATCACAGATTGGCTAATGTACGAGTTCGTCGATCGACTCATTCCAGAAATTGATTCAAGTAATTATAATTTAAAACCGTTTGCCTTCTTCCGCAATATTGCTTGAGAAATTTTAGAAATCTAGTTAATGTCGATATTACTACAGCGATTCAATTACTTGAACTTGTTCTGCTGGAAGATAACATTTGCAAAAAGGACAATTAAATAGTGAATTGTTAGAAGGGTAGCAGTCATACTGAGTAAGTACTTGCAGAATTAAAAAAAAAATTAGATTTGAGAGGAAGATAATATTTTTGATAGTGTTAGGTTATTTACTTTTTTTTATTTTGATGTTCTCACTACTAATTGTAAAATCATAATTATTCTGAAATTAGTTCTACAAATGTAAAAAGACTCTCAACCAAAATACTGGATGCCTTTTAGCACTAACTATTGCAATATTGGTAATAATTATTCATTATCTAGTTGGATCATATTATGCCATAAAAGATAAAGATATATTTTTGGTGATATTTGGTTATGTGTTGTAAAGTAATCACGAAGACCCAAAGTATGTTAGGCAAAGATGATCTAAACTCTACCAGGAACATGGATCTTCTCCTTGGAAAAGCAACAATTAAATGCCTGCCACTGCCGCCTGTGATTTGCTTTAGCGAATGAGTATGGGTTTCCAGTTGATAATGGAATGCACGACTAAACCGAAAGGCTTGTACGTAGAACATTCATATTAAGACAATGATGATGAAACTTTCTCTAAGGCCAAAATGTTGAGAAATTTGACAGCACTGAAGGGATTTACATAGCATTCCGAACAAATGGAATTAAACACTCAGATTCATAGAACTGGCCAGTGGATGTACTTCTAAGTTCGACATGTTGCACAATATGGAAAATAACGAACAATATTCCAAATAGAATTCAATTTAATGTTTCACATGTTGTGTTTGCAACGAACACCAGTTAGGTGTTGCCAAATTATGCAAATTTCAAACTGAGAAAAAATTTCGCTGGACATTTTCTACGAATGTGAATATACTGGAATGAAGTAGTCAGCACCATCTGTTGGCATTATAACACCAAGTGCGAATAAATTCCACAGATGTAACATTATTACGTATACACAAAAAATATGTACTGAGCATTATTTTCGCTGTAGCCAGCTAATGAACTGATGCCAAAATTTTACATTAGATAAATGGTTAACGGAGTCTTTTTAATTAATATATAGATGCACTAAATATTTACTATAAACTTGTGAAAAACGGGTTATTATGTGCGCCGAACTTTTTCTACAAACCTGAAAATATGGGGGGATCCCCACTATTTAACAAAACATTTCATGGTCTGGTTTTGAACGGCCGAACGAAAATTTAACGACATCATTGTAGTAATATCGTCCACGCTCTGCTATCTTGCAAGACAGATAGATCAAGTGTGACAATATGTGGGAGTCTTGGCATCTTTTTGGCAAACTATTGAAGAATAATGTAGGTATTAAGTGTTATACAGCAAGGATAAATTGTGACTGCGAGAAAACACGTTACTGGAAATCTAATTACTATATGCACTGTTTTCATACAATTTGGTTATAGAAAATGTCAAACTAAATTTAAATACCACTATTGCAAAACGTAAACAATAGATTTACCTCGTGTCTCACAACACCGAGAGCTTTACAGAGTTTATGTTGGGCAGACTTGAGCTCATCGTAACGTTTCGTCATCTTCTTAGTTTTTTCTGCTAATTTTTGAGGAAGCTTATGGTCTCTTAGCACAGGCGGAGGTACAGATTGTGTTCCCATGGGAGGTCTAGCAGTTCTATAAGTATAAAAGAAAACATTAGTGCATTATTTCTTTTCTACGGAGATAAATAACAGCTAATTTGAGGTAGGAAATCCAAGTGTAAAAATAAACTTTCCTAAAGTTACGAGTATTTTCTAATATATATATTTAAGAAGGGTACAGAGACGCAATCATCGCTAATTTTAGAAGAAAAAAATGTCTTGAGTTAAACCCTTGGTAAGAAGCATTTGTAACAAATGATTTTCATTCGTCTAAATTCTGTAAGCTTTTACGTTTCTTATCTATACTCAAGCGACGATTCGAACCCAGAACATCGATGACGTTAACGTAAGGCTCTAGGATCAGGAGGCCAGTAAGTTATTTTTAACACATGGATCTGTTACGATTTATTCGTCAGGGATCTGGAATAAATACACACAGAAATCATACACACAAGAAAGAGCCAATAAAGGATAGAAACTTCGGAAAACGGTTTTGTTTTTCATTAACAAATGTTTGATAAGAAAGCATTGTTCATTCTACCTTACTAGATTAGTTTCTGTTGTAATACATGTGTGTTTCAACACTTTTTTGAAGCCGGGATTCTATTGAGAACCCTCTTATCCTCGCAAAGATAACAATCTTTGCATCGCCTGTTGGTTGTTTTAAGCAGACCTGGATTTCTTTCCCTCGAGTTTCTCTTTAAACAACCGAAACACATATAGGCAAAGTCTAGGAAGTAAGGTGGATGAAGAAAACATTCTAAATGAAGAAAACATGATTTTAGCAGCTGACAGAAGGTTATGAAGTAAGAAAACACCAATTATGAGAATCCCTGCCCTTTTCAATAATTGATGGTTTTGTTTTATAAACTGAACAAAACTAGCGATTGTTATCTCCATTGGTCTTGTAGCATTAACATTAACCTTTTACAGAATCAGGAGAAGATGAAGCTCGATTAACCGCTTTAAGGTTGTGCCCAGATTATTTTGAATCTAGGTCAGTTGGAAAGACGTTACTGTCTCTGTATCTCGATGAGAATAATGAACAATGATTTCTTCTCCCTGAATGTTCTGCATTAATTCTTTAACGGATTTCAATAAGTTTGATTCATTTACTATTCGGAATTGCAGAAGTTATTCTTCTAATATGTACGTACACAATGGGGCAACACTTCAACCAGGGTTGAAAAAAAATCAAGATTTTTTCAAAAATAATTTTTGTTGATTTTTTATTTAAATATAAAATTATTTAAGTAACTTGCGGCACGCAAACAGCTTCTAAGATAATTTTTCCTTTTCAAATGCCTCAACCAGCAAAAACTAAAGTAAAACTTACAAATATGTGGTGTGTGCTACGGAAGATAGCCATGGAATCAAGGCAATTACAGCAACTTGTAATAATTTTGAAAAAGAAGGAAGATATGGCTTTACTTACTTATGATATATTTTACAAAGTATAGTTACATGTACGTAACTTCTACGTTACTTTTGTTGATACACGATGAATGAACTGGTATCAGAGAAGTATACATTCTAATTAAGTTCGGAAAAGAAACAATTTACAATGTTTCTACGTATGAGCTTTCCTTCTAAAATGACGCGCGTGTGTGTGTCTTCCTTTCTTCCTAAGCAATTGTAAATTTTCTATTCGTAATGGCCTCTTTTCTCCAGGCTACATCTTCCTAACGAAATATTCTAGAATTTAAGTTTACTCAGATAAATTTTAACTAACAAGTAAACTTATTAATGGGACAGAAAAGAATCATAATTTTATTTCTTCCGGCATGATTAGAATGTCAAAGTCTGCAAATTTTGACCACTCAAGCGCAATTACTTTGGGAGAAAACGATAATAAAAAAATCAAATTTTGTCTATGAAAAATGATCAAAAATTGTGAATACATACTTATGTTCTAAAATTGGTAAAAAAACATGGAAGGCAAATACACAGTGATTGGTACTGAGTGGAAGACGCTACCTGTTGGAGCGTATGTTCTTCATGGGCGTCATCTTGACTCTCGATTGATGTTGTTAAATGAGAAGGACGTCGTGTAATATGTCATTCTAGGCTAGAATTTTTACGGAAACTACGTTTGTGAAGTCAGTTTTGCCGTAAATGTTTTATTTAAATAAATAAGAGTATGTGGCACTATAGTAATGAGGGGTAACGATGCACTAGCCTAAAGACACACATTTCGTTGTGAAATAACGGAAGAAATGAAACAAAAACGAATACAAATCTATAATGATGTGACATTATACCCAAGACTGATTTGGGTGCGTTTGGGTATCATTTCCTTTGTTATTTCAAAACGGAATGGTCGTTTTCAGACTATTGCATCATTACTCCACACTAGTGCCATATACCCTTATATCTCACAATAATACATTTACGGCAAACCTGACTTCACAAACGTATTTCCCGTAAAATTCTGGTCTTATTTTCTGCCCCATCAGCAGATGTTTTCTTTATAGTTTTCAGCCCTCAAAATTCTACTAACAATTTGGAAACACCCCACGACAATATTCCATAAAGTATGAGAGCTATTTTGGAACTGCAGTCGCTCGATCGTAGAGCGCTCACCTCTGGTCCGTGGGGTCCCCGATTCCATCCCGGTTTGTGCTATATGGGCTTTGTGATGAACAAAATCCGTGTGTGTGTGTCTTCTCAAGGTTCTCAGGATTCCTTCCATTTTCTTCATTCCACTAATTCCCCCATTACCATCCAATTGGTCTGATACCAAGTTGCCTAAAGACCTTACATAAAATTCAATTTAACCTATGAAGCTATTTATTGCGGTCAAATCAATAGTGGATACGCAGCTTTATATTTCCATCCTTCAGCATACACACACGGAGGTAAACTTCATACTTCCATTGAGTATAAATTGCTTTTGAGAAATTTGTGAAGAAATCAAATTATTTGATACAAATACACAAAGTAGGTAATGTTAGGTAGGAAACAACAATTCTTGTTTTGTAAACAAAAACTGGATTTTCTGTTTTCTGTGTGTTCGTTTTAATATGTATTACAAAAGTAAACATATTTGTAACACAAATTGTAAACTTATGTGCATTAAGTTACTGCGTTCTCTCCTAAAATTTCGAGTGTAATATGAAATGAGACAATCAAATAGTTCGTAAAAATTCTAGGTCGTTCAGTCCTTTCACTATGGTTTTGATTTACCGCATAAGAGCATATCATTACTTAAGGACTAAAAGGTAAATTTCAAGCTTACATATGATACAAACAACAGAATGATTAAGAATATTACACTTTATTTCAACTTTCTTTAAGAAAAAAATTGATTTAAATCATTGATTTTAAAAGAATATAATCTGATTTAAATTACGATTTAAATCATTTTGATTTACATCAATCAACCATGCTTTTAACTGTACTTAAACCGTTACACATGCAATTCTTTCAAATAATAAATACCCAGTTACTAACTACAACATTAAGTATATATCTTATTTAAGGAGCAACTGTTTATTCATGTAAAAGATTGTATAAATGTCTAAGATTAGTTATTGACTCTCCCTTGCATGTACTGTTTACATGTCGCTGACTCCGTTAGGCATTTTTAAATTGAAAATTAGTCTTACAAATAGGAACTTCAGCAATTAAATTTATCAAAAACTGCAAACGTAAGTAGAGTGTAAAGATATTTGGAAATATATACCGTACTTAAAAGGAATTAAGAACTCGAAATCGAAATTCACATACTCGCGAGAAATTTGAAACTCCTGGCAGTTCAGTACAAACTGAATGTAAAATGTTCACAGGCAACGACCCGGAAGATTTTCAATATTTAAGAAATCCAGTTATTAACAGATTGTGCAAAACAAATGTTAGAAATACCGTGCATTTATAATTAATTTTAGAATCATAAAATTATTAAAGTATATTTGAGAAAATAAATATTGCATTTCGAAACAGTGTGGCGTTTAAAGAGACTTACTTTATCTATATTTACGAGAAAGAAATTTTGAGAAAAATATATTATTTTTGTGAAATCATAACGTGAAGCCAGATTTGTTTTAGCTTCAAACCTATGATGGTTTAGCGTGAATTTCATTGCCTCCCCACATCCGAAGAGGTTTAGTTCATAATGGAACGACGCCTTTCGTGTGTACATGTTTGTGCAAGTTACGTGAGTGTAGTTTGTTGGGGTAACAGGAAGAAACTTAAAGTTGTAGTGCTGAAGTGTTTAAAGACTCTATAAATTATAAAGTATGCTTGGAGTTGTGTTAGTCTAAATAATGAAAATTAAGTGATAAATAGTTGCATTGATGTAGAAAACAGACGTTCGTTCTGTTTCTTTGTAGTCAGCATCGTAAATAATATATGAACATGAAATTGCAATAAATTTTGCGTTTTCCCCATAACCTATGTATAACGTAATACCTTTCAGTAATAACTAATAAGTGCCTAATATTAGCTATTGTACTATTTGTGTATTTATGTGTTTTACGCTTAATATGAAGCAGTGAAGCCAGATGAAGTTACCTTGCAGGTGGTATCATAATTATAATCCATTTGTGTAAAACTTAACATAAAGCACATGTATCTGGCTTACTGGTATGTTTCACGCAAAGAGAGACGCAACTTCAAAGTGACGGAAAGGGATATCCTAATAAAACGCGAATACCTAATTGTGATCCACTTCTTACAAATACACCTATCGATGGTTCAGAGCACTTTTTCTACCAAACTTTGCGCAGGAGTCAGGTACGTCAGGAAACATCCAGACAACACGATTAAAAGTGCTTTCATCCATTACGCCGGCGAAGGAGCCAAAAGTTTGATTGAAAAAATAAGTACTTATTGTGTAATTTAAATCTGAGACCACACGTTTATTTGTAAAACGTTTAAAATGGAAAACAAGTACATATTAATGAGCACTCAATAAATGCACTATTAGTTAGAGGGTATAAGTTCATCATTCCAGCCATCTTAAATTTGTTCGATTTTTAGGTAGATTTCGAAGAAAAATCTACCTATTGAGATCGGTACCATGTCATATTGTATATATATACGCTAGCGGCCATAATTTTGAAGATATTTGAACCAAATGTTATTATGTTGTTTCTAGGCTTAATAGCTCGGCTAAGTTCGTTAATGAGCAAAATCGGCCCAGGGGGTGGTTGGGGGAGGGTGTTGAAATTTAAAAAAAAAATATATATCAGCCCCTATGGAGTTTATAGGGAAACTTTGTCTGCATAAAGTATAGTACTCCCGAAGAAGTTTACGGTGACACCAACGATTCAGGAGTTGTGGGGGTACGAGTGAGGGTGGGGGTGGAAATTCGAATTTTTTAAAACCATGTCTTGTGGGGTAACGTTAAAAAGCTCTTGATGATTAATATATAAATCAGTAACTAGTTTCTCGATAGCGCTCATATTTCGTTAGAGGTATATAAGGTGGCGGGTTTCATTGGACCTGTTAATTTCCATTGGAATATCACTGCATTCAGTTCTAATAACAAAAAGTTTGCACGGTAATTAGTTAGCCTATTAGGGTAATTAGTTACCGTATTTATAATTTTATAATGAAAATAAAATGATAAAAGTATATTTACTTAAAGTGTTTTTATTCTGCACTTACCCTCAAAAAAGCATTCAAAAACACTTCGAAATCTACCTCAGCCTGTAGGCCTCGCGAAAGGATTTTTTTAATATGAGAAGGAGGTCATGTAATGTATCAGTCTGGGCTAGAATTTTGCCGCAAACACAATGGTAAAGTTAGTTTTATGATATATTTACTGTTGATGGTGATAATGAAATGTGACATTAATGAATCTGCATAGTGATTCAAAAGTCTGAGAACACACTTATCTTTTTGAAACAATGCAATAAATAAAAATTTTATTCATACTAATGAGTACTGGATAGATGGTACTCAGTACTCATTAGCATGCATTAGTACCCATTAATTTGTATTTGGTTTTCATTTGCTAAGCATTTTACAAATAAATATGTGTTTTCAGACTTAAATCACACTATAGGTAATTAGTTTTTGAATTAAACTTTTGGCCTCTGCACCTGCCTTTATGGGAGAAAGCACTTTTAATCATGCTTTCTGATGGTTTCCTGAAGTACCTTAGTCCTCTGCCAAGTTTGATCAAAAAGTGCTCTGAACCATCGATAAGTTTATTTGTTATATTTTCAAGGAAAAACTCCCACGCATTTATGATGAAATCAAAGCTGTCTATGTTGACTAATATCCATTCTATAGTAGTGTGAAAACCTGGGGGAAAAGTTTCAAGATTGGATTCACAAATATTGAGGTCGAGCGAATAGAAAGCAAAGACGAACCTGCTCAGTCACTCGCCGATAGTGACATGATTGAAGAAATGTGACATCTAATTCTACTACACAAGAGGATCACTATCTATGATCTAACGGCTGAGATTCCATAACTTATGGCTCAGTTTCACCTATCCAAAACCTTTACATGGTGGGTCTTGTGAGTGTTCATGAACTAAGTAAGCGATGTGTCAGGGAACAGTGACACATTTGTTCAGACTGGTGGCGATACATGAATCTTGGGTGCACCACTATGTTCCTGGAACGAAACCAATGAACATGAAGTTGAAGCATTTCACGCACCTCACTCCTCTAAACAGTCAAAGGTGCAACCTTTTGCATAAAAATTGTTCTCAGTACTTGGGAATGCTAACGGGCTATCCTGACAGATTACCATAGAGCAAAGTGTTACTGCAAAAACTTTGAGAAAAGTGACTTCGAATGATATTTTCTCATGCCCTTCTTACTTCTTCGTTCTCAGTGATGTTAATGAATTTATAAAGAGCGAAATTAGGATCGCAAAATCATTTCACGAGTGTAGTTTCCCAATGCAAACCAATTTATAATCCGATCGGAACAGCGTAATTTACTTGCTTTCATCTATATTAAGTTCGCAATAAAATTATTATTGTAATTTATATTGTATTTTATACATCACTGACTTCAATATATTTCAAATAGTGTGTCTATAATGCTAAGTCTAATTGTAGCAACTTTTCTTAAAGACATAAGTAATTTCCATAATGCAAACCTCGTTATGGAAATTTCCCCCATGTTTCCACTCAATAGTTTATTTTTTTCTAGAAAATAGAAAATCTAGCTCTCCTATAATATAGTACATACTAAAAGCAAAGAGTTTCTTACTAGTTGTCAGTGTTTATTTAATCTAAACTAACTCTACCGTATTCGATTGTCCGAGCTTCTAACATAGCTGTATGTCAATTTTCTGAAACATTTACAATACTTTATCTAAATACATTCACATCTTAAATTAAAAATACAAATGAAATGATTACTTACTTTGTGAAGAGCCTTCTGGGACATGGGCACTTATGGTCAACTTGGTAGGTTGAGTTCTCCATTGTATTTACTTGATATTAGGTCTTCAATGGAACCTCAAAAACTGTATGAGGAAAAGAAGAAGGCTTCACAAAATCATTTGTTTCTGATTGCAGTGAAAAGGTGACTACAATAACTAAACATTCTTATACATAGAACCACTAGATTTGGACACTAAAACTTTTATAATAGAAAGGAAAATAGATCCTTAAAATTCAAGTAGGCCTATAGAACACACAGCTAAGAATGTGGATCTTTGATAACCGTTCTCTCATAAAATAAAATAAAATATTGAATTGTTTTTCAATAAGTACGAGTGGCATTCCGAAAGTTTCGAGGTAGAAGAGAGAATGAACTTATTATAACATTTAAAGTTACTATAATTCCTCAAAATACTCTTCTTAAAGTTCCGAACAACTATATAGGCATTCTTCTGAATCACTTCCGAAAGCAGGAGGGCGACTCATCGTTACGCAATTACGCTTGCCTTCTTTAGTTGGGCAGGAGAGAATGGCGGCTCCCTATGGTGTTAAGAAACAGAAACATTTTATTTTATTCTTTACATAGAGGTACAAGATCAATCCAGGGTGCCAAGTATTCGATGTACAGTGCTTGACGTAGAATAGTAACGGGTGCGCTTTCCTGAAAGTCATGGATTGAGAGTAGAGCGCGGGTACTCACCCATTGTCATGATTTAATAAAATAGTCTTCAAATCGTATAGCTTTCTCCAACACCTGAGACAAAAGGAATATTGTTTATTACTGACTAGTTACAATCTTTGTTCCTTCAATTCTGATTTGCCCTATAGTTACTTTGGGATAACAAAGTTGTAGCCATCTTCTTCCCCACACTTTCAGGGAGAAGTCCCATCTGGACAGACACCACATAGATTGTTGCATAGTTTCTGCATCGATTTCGTCTCCCACGATAAGTCGGAGATTCACAGTTGTTGAATCTACCAAACATTTTAGAACACCAATACACATGATTTTGCTTTCCTAGCCTATGGGACACCTATCTCTGACGAACTTTACTTACTCCAGGAACGTGTGCAAAATTGTATATATATTTGATATTACACTGCAAACAGTGTCAACATATTTCGATGTCTCAGTTCGACCACCACTAAAATAAAATGGTGGTCGCCCTGGGGCACTGGAAAGTATTGAATTAACACAACCAGTTGTCGCTGTGTACTGGCTATTAAATTGGCTTCTAAACGTGTATATACTTCAGCATTCATATCTCATCATCTTTGCAGCATGGAATATCTTTCCTTTTGTAACTTTAATCCAAACAGCAAAATAGTGTTATGTGGGATGCAACAAGATAACGAGATGCTATATGAACCACTTCTAAATAATATAGAATCAATTAACGAAATAACTCCTTCTCGATCACAATAGTAAAAATGAACAGGACAACTAAAACAGTAGCATATTTCGCTTTAATTTATTTATTTAATGCGAGAAAAAATAATTGCGTGAAATATAAACGAAGCTTTCCTAAAGGATGAAACTGAAAAGGAAACTTTCCGTACATGACAGTGTACACCGAGAATCAAACAAAGTTCAAATAAGAGTGCATCTTAGAAAACCTATATGTGCCAAATCTAAGTCTCGAATTCGAAGTCGTTCCAGAGATATGAGGCCTCAACCGTATTTAAAGAATCTATAAGATATTAATGACTATTCAGTCCTAACAAAGCTCATTCACTAGAACAGTATTTGACGTAGAGCTTTCAAACAAAATATTAGGTAGCAAAGGTGAATATGCTCAAATGATTTATGAACTTGGATAATCATGTCCAGGAATATGTCAACTTTAAAACAATGAATAGAAAGTGGGTTATGTTTTCACGTAATTGGAATCTTCACTGAATACTAAACATGTGTTATTGGAAACATTCTGAGTTATTCCTTGCGATAGTTCATGTTATTGAAACCAACCAGTATTACATCAACAACCTCATCCATCGTCAATAACTCAATAACTATAGTATGCAGAAAGTAAGTTCCCAATTTTGTGAGTACAAGGGTAAATTTCTTGAGTGGCTAAAAATTGTTTCTAATGACGTTTTATTTTAGTCATAAACCAAACACTAATATATGTTGTTAAAAAGCTAAACAAAATGCATTTCTTTTGAATTAAGAATATCTGCTAATACTGTTAGATTAAGTAATAATTTATTCGTTATTCATGTGCTTATTTTACATTTGCGAAAACAAGAATCAATATTTTAACGAACACATGCACGACTATAAGGAATTTATTTCTTAATCATTCAGCTGAATTTTTGTAGTCATATCGTCGGCTGAGAATGATAAGGGTTTACCTAACATTAAAATCCTATGTAGTTAGAACCTTTTAATTCTCAGCTTACGATATGGTGAAAAACAGCTCCAAATTTGTCATGGTCAAAGTTGTTTGATTGTCGGTCAACACATAGGATAACTTTAAAAAAAAATCTATCAGAGTTTGCATTTGAAACTTTGCTTAGCTGTTACCGTTAGCGAGATTTTTGGTGACATGATATTTCACTTATTTTCTCAAAGCATTTTACCTCGAATACCGCCAAACGCACACAATACTTGGGATTGAGATAATGTAGTTCGTATTATTGAGCTACATGGCATCAATCATATTCGAGAGCTATAACATGTTCATTTGCTGCTATCAATGGAGGATACATTCTAACATTCTCTGTGTTACGTGAATTCGATGATAGGTTCTTGAAGACGAATTATAACCAATTGGAATTGTTTAGGCATTATTTTCGTGAAACAATGAATTAAAATGATATAATTTCTCGAGTAGTGTTCAGGATTCATTTATGGAGGCAAAATGTGCAAATTTCGTTAGTATTTCGTGAGTTAGAACGAATATTTTCACAAAATATTAGTAATCATCTATCTACTCCATGCGATTTCTTGAATTTTAAAATTTTCGCGTATTTACGAGTTATGAAATTCTACTTACCTTAATCATGAGTGACAGCGTTGAAGCCACTATATTTGACAATTTTGCTGTCAGGTGTCTCTCTACTGCAAGTGAGCTGAAAGGGAGGGGAGGTTGCTGTATCTTGTGAGAAGAAGGCATTATTCACAAATGCAAATGCATGTGTAAAATTTAAGATGAATTTTTGTTCTGTTCTAAAATCAGAGTTTGTTAATAGCTTCTGAGAGACATAATACTTTGGTAATCTTAAAACACACACACATTTTACTAGAATCATTACTGACTATAGTATTCGATATCGCTGCAGTTTTGGCACAGGCTTCCATATATAAGGACCGGTGGCGACTTCGAATAGGAGTGCATGTTCGGGTCTATCTGTGAAGCATGTGATCGTGGTAAAACAGTCCATGTTTATCTCATAAAAATTCAGTATAAATCAATATGGGAAGTTACTGTAGCCATTGGGCTTAACGTCTGCGCCTTCATTTTCAAGGAATGTGAAAATTAGTAAGTTTGGAACCTCAAAGGAGCTAACATAATAAGAATAAGTCTGTGATACAAGGAAAGAGAAGAATGACAACAAAGGAAGATTGGAATTAGGAAAGACGGCTCTCAAAAAGATTTTTATTACAAATCGATACACGGAAAGATTGTTTTCAGTGCAAGAATTGTCAACTCTGTCTTCATGAGGATTGTTTTGGATATGGTATCGAGTGGTGAATGCAGTTTGAATTTGAATTTATTTTATGGCCTTTAGACATCTGAAACTCAGACTGAGGTGAATGTAGTGTCTGTATTAGAAAACAATACGTCTCACTAACGATGGCATATTAAAGGTTTTATCCGCTGATCAAACAAAATCATGTCCTGATTTATTATCTCATGATATTCTTTCTGTAGCCATGTTAGTTAATACTTTGTTAAGACATATAAGGTTTTGTCAGTTGTGACATGTTATAGGTTTCGTCCGCTCTTTCAAACCCAGATTGGCCTAGATAATCTGATGATTAAAGTTATTTCTGTAGCAATCTTTAGTTAATACTTTGTTGTTTGGAAAGTCCAGTAAAGGGCTGCCGCAAAAAGGCTACTTCGGGCTTTATTCTGTCACGAATATACATGATAAATATTCTGTCACGTTGTACGTAGTAAACAGTACATTTGATGCCTAACTATATCTGTTTATATAGTTTCCATTTCACAAAATGTCCTATATGTTTGAACAAATGACTATATGCTGAATACAATGGGAGCAATGTATGAAATATTCTATATCGTAGAATGGGGTTATTTTGTGACGGGGTAACTTGATGCCACTGACCATTCAACACGAAAGTCCTTGTAGATATGGCTTCTTCACATAGATTTTCGACGCTAGATGGCAGCACCGTTACTAGTCCACGGACACATCACACATATGTCAACTAATAGCATTGCTCTCTCTACACTGTAAAAAGTGGAAACACGAAATGGATGAAAGTTACTCCGCTTTATGGAGAAATTAAAGTCGAAAATTTGCGTTTTGTTATATTTACTCTTAAACGTGGATATAGTGTAAGCCTTTTACTGGAAAGGTTGGTAAAACTAACTCCATTTTAAAGTTTTACATTTTCTTTGTAATAGCTTAACGTTGACTGCAAATGGGTTGAAACTTGCCAAAGTGATTTGTCCGTAAACGTTCAACTTATTTTACGCTTAAAATTTCGTCATTTTCTAATCGAAGTGAAAAGCTAAACTGGCAATTTTG
>JAGDQP010042796.1:0-16431 GCA_022664845.1 Lepisma saccharinum
CGGCGTGCCCTGTCACTGATGCTTTTCTTCCGCCCACTGTTCCGCTTCCCCGATGTGGTTTTCCCGTGTGTTGTGTAGGCCGTCATCACCTTCGACATTGTCCCTGGCGACACACCTAACACACTAGCCACTGCCGTCACACTCACTCCACATAACCGCGCACCAACAATTTGCCCTCTTTGAAACTCTGAGAGGTCTCCCATTTTACACTACCTCCGTCTGCTGCAGCCACTGCACACTCCTGTTCCACGACGCCTGACGTAGTATAGAGAACGACCTAACACACCACCACCGGCGCTGCGGTAGCCACGACAACACTGCCAACCCATACATCTGACGTGTTGCCAACTACAGGTGTTTCCATTATTCTGATAAGCATCTGTATATAGAATTAAGGAAGGTTTAAGTATAGGGTCTAAGATTAGTCCTGTGTTATCTGATATCATTATGAATGTATGGGAGAGGAAGGTGGTAGAGAAGGGAAAAGGGAAGATTAAGTATTTATGTAGATACGTTGATGATTGTTTTGGGATATGGGAAGGCTCTAAAGAAGAATTGATAGAGTTTGTAGAAGGCATTGAGGATAAAGAAAAAGTAATAGAGTTAGAGCTGGAGATAGAGAAGGGAGGTAGCTTATGTTATCTTGATATTTTAATGAGTAAAGAAGGGAGGAGACTTAAAACTCAATGGTATCAAAAAGAATGCAATGCTGGTATTTATTGTAATAAGAAAAGTAATGTGGATAAAAGCACCAAAGCAAATTTTATAAGAAATATGTTGACAAGAATTAGTAGGATTTGTAGGAAAAATGTAGAAAAGAATGTAAAAGTTTTTAAGGAACAGCTATATGAGAATGGGTATAGTAAAAGGGATATCTTAAAGGCATCTGTGGTTTCTAGGGGAAGAGAAGGAGAGGAGGAAGGAAAAGAGGTGGTATGGAAAGGCATTATAGGGTTAGGAGAGGACACAGAGATTATTAAAAAGATGTTAAGAAAGCAGGGTGTAAGAGTGTACAGAAAAGGTAGTAGAAAGTTGTTGGATTTGGTCAGAAGTAAAGGAAAGGATAAAGGGAAGAAGGAGCAGAAAGGTGTCATTAATTGTATTAACTGTGAGGATTGTGATATGAAGTATATTGGAGAGACGGGTAAATTGTTGAAAGAAAGAATTAAACAACATAAAAGCGGTGTGAAATATGGTAGAGAATAATGCTATATTCAAACATGTAAAAGAAAAAGGACATAATGTGGACTGGGAAAAAGTGATTGTGTTAGAATATGAAGATAGTATGTGGCCTAGAAAATGGAAGGAGGCCTGGTGGATAGAAAAAGAAGAAGATAAGAACTTAATGAACTGGACCAAAGGTTTTAGCATTAATAAAGAATGGAAGATTATTGTTGACAAACACAGAGATATGTATGTTAATTGAGGTGTTAGGGGGCTCTAAGTTTGCTTCATTGTTGATTCTCTTTTTGTTAACATGGGGTGTTTTATGGCGTCTCTGATTGACTGATTGTTCCAGCCAATGGGGAGGCTGATTGATCGGGCGTCCCTGATTGGCTGCTTGTTTCGGCCAATGAGGGAGCAAGTAGATTATTGGGCTTGTATTTATATGTGTGTAATTTTTTGTACAGACTCAGTGTATGTCTGATGAGGATCTTTGCTAGAAGGTCGAAACGTTACATGTAATTTATTTTTTACGAATAATATAGTCTTGTTCAGCAGTTAAGTGTTTTTTGACCTTATTTGCAAGACGTGCAACTATGTTTTGTTGTCAAATGCAGAGAGGATACCTAAAAATAGGCCCGGGCCGACTACCTTCCTACATGCTCTTCCTCACCCTATCCCGGCCGATGCCTAAAGGCCTTAATTGGTATTAAAAACCAGCCAACTTAGCGCCCCTCTCACATGATTATTGAATGGTCGAGTGGCGGTTGAAGTGATCAGACCTTCCATGCTGACTGAGTACGGGACATACCGAGATCCTCCCTCTCCCACTATATTGTGCCAACGACGAAGTTGGTGCAATATATCGGATACATAGAAAGGAAACAGAAAACTGGCCATGAAAGCCTGAACAAACAGAAGAAGCAGCGGAAACGACTGTCCCATTTGTTTAAAGCCCCTCGTACACAATTCAATAAACATAGAATCAAATTCTTGAACAAGCAGTTGGATGAGTGCGTAAACGATCCAACTGAAATAATCAAAGGGTTGTATCCAAATAGTGTTGAAACGATTCGATAAGTTAAGCGGAAGTGTTAAATGAAGGTGAAGGAGGCAAAAGCACATGACTCGATTTCCTCCTTCTGCGTTGAAAGTGGGCACATGGAGTGAATGTTAAGCATGATATGCGTCGCTTGTAATAAAATAATAACCTGACTAACGGCTGCAGTTCCGCAGATGGTGATCTCTCAAACGTCGTCTTTTTATTGCTTTATTCAAAACTCTTTTCTATTCTTAGAAGTTTTTATTTATTTCCGGTTACACGCACTTCTAAAAACATCTAGCGACAACTAACAATCCAAAGTGAAAATCCATATTTTATTATTATTTCGTTAAATACGCACTCCAATTGATCAAGATAGCGCCATGTGGAGGCATACTAATCGTGACACTTCGTGTTATGCATGATACGTATTTTGTCACAAGAACACAGACAGTATTTCTAGCGAGTGAAGAGGAGTTAGTTAATGTCAGATTCTGTATTTTTTTATTTATTCGCGATGAACATTACTCTCACGGACTCTTCACCCTACGCCACAAGGATATAGATCCCACTTCACAGCAATAATTATTCACTTCTTTTAACGCCAATCTCATGTTTCCAAGTCACACAATTCCTCCTGCAAATTTTGCAAAAAGGCACCACCAGCTTCGGAGCTGCACCCACTTTAACTAATCACTCTTCGCCCAACGGTTGTATATCCGCGGTTATTGTAGCAAATTATGTTATTCATAACACGAAGTGATACCATTTAGTATTCCTCCACATGGCCTCATATTTGTATGTACTGAGTACATATTTATGTAAATAATTATGAGATGTGGCTATTCGTAGCTGATTTTGAGTTGCTAGCCATCGGTAGGTGATTATCAAAGTGGCTGTATGAAATATTTGTAAGTGGTATAAAGCCAACATACGGGAAAATATCTGGCACAATAGCTGGCTGCCATATAACATGCATCGCAGCCAGTACCAACGCTTTTTCTACAAGTTCTTCCAATCACTTTCTTGTATACGAAAGAGGTCATTTAAAGTGGACTATAATAGAAATATTTGTCTTGTGTCAATTTATTATTTTTGGTGCATGAACATTTCTTTGAGATTGTTTGTTGCTGGGCGAGGGAAAAGTACGTGAACGGAGAATACATAAACAAAGTTACTTGGATAGACGGAGAAACTTTACTTTATGACCGGGAAATTCCGCCAGCTATTGAGCCATACGTACGCTCTATACAACTCATTCTCTTGCAAATAAACATCGCAGATACTCCTACGAACACATAACGGCAGTGGGCAATGCAATAAGTGTTAGGAAAAGCATATGTCATTATATTCAAAATCAGCATATTCGATAAATATGCATTTAAGTTGATCTACACAACGATCATGTTAGGATAGATTTATTTGCGTTCATTAGACAAGCTACGTGCAGATTGTAGGCATGCGGAGGAATATTAATATCGTTGCGTCGTATTATGAATGACACGTGATTTGCTTCAAAAATTATGGCCACAATATTGAATAAGCAAAGGCGGGTTAAAGAAGGTTAGATCTTTTATTATATGCGATGCACGGTTTCATGTGCTCGCTCATCAACGTGGAAGCGGCCAAGTAGTTCCAAGTAATTTTCGCTACTTCACTCTAATTTAATACTTCCATGACTCGAAACTTTGTTGTATTTTAAGTTACAACACATACGTTGGAAAAGATTACATTTTTTCGTGCCGTAAAGTAAAGTGTACCCAGATACTTCTATGTTTAGCAGCTTTGAATTTCCGACATACAGTAAAAAAAAACTCGACCTTTCCTCAAATTATGAGCAACTCAACGGCACTTTAAATATTAATATCCTACTGCTTCTAAATACAATACAAATTTTATAAGGAATTATAGTAGGCCCTCTATATCAATTTCAATTGCAATAGTGATTGTACAAAAACTACAGAAGAAACATCAGGTACACTTTACCTCAGCAAGATGGGATGTAATTTTTGATTTGATTTCAGTGTTCCATGTGCACTTCTTCGTTGTCGTTTGAGGATTCACTAAGATTGTGCAGCCTTTGCTTTGTGTTGGAGACCGTCAACGTGATCGATGCGTTCTTGGTTCTATTTTCCTCTTTTCTGTTACAGTAGATAGATGAGGACCAAGTATGACCTGTTAGTATGTTGCTTGCCACTGCGCCTTCCATTTGTCGTGAGCCAAATGTCGTCATAGTTGAGATCAGTTCGAATGCTTACTTGGTTATAAATTGAGCAATATATAGAAAGTGGTAACAGATAGTAAAATGACGTAACTTTTATACGTAACCAAAACTATTAGCAAAATCAGAGTCCAATCAATAGCTAAAGTCAGAATGTTGCTTATAGATAAATGATCAGAGCCAATCAGAATAGTTCTTATTTTAGCGAATTCAGAAAAGAACCAACAAATTTATGCCAATGAGAATTAAGTGGGTGTTGGTTGTACTTTGGCTCTGAAACAAAAACAAGGGCTTAGGAATCGATTCATGCAAATGAATAACCACTTTTGACAATGCTGTAACAGCAGCTCAATTCTTTAGTTTTACTATTTTAACATCTATTCATTATTTTAATGTTTATATTTTAAACTATAGATATGTTTACAATGCAATAAGGCATTTTCATTTCTATTCTACATAGACATTTTATTAGTTACATATTTTATTTTCATATATATACATAGTACACACGTATCCTACAACACAATTCCTGCGGATAAATCATTTAGTAACCATGTAATTTACTCACCAATTTACTGATTAACCTATTACAGATGTACTACTAATTCTTGATTGTGGGCAACCCGGCACCGAGCGCGTAAGCACATAAAAGCTACCTTACTGTCCCACCTTGTAGTGAATAGTACCTTACTCCTCACAATTCTAGTGATAGCACTTTATTTCTTAACATACATGTCTCCTTAGTCTCCAACAGCGGTTTCTTCTCCACCCTTTGCGTTTGTGGTTTTTTACCTGCTGCACTAACCACTTGGGATTGAGGTTTTAATACTGTATTACAGACTTCAGGGTTTTAGCATGCATCACCGCTCTTCCCCTCCATCAGGCAAATCTTACTCGTGCTTTCCTTTCTCTATTTCATACCTAGAGGAAACAACTTTTGAGTAGATAGAAACCGCAAATTCTATTCCAATGCTTTAACGTAGTCCCTTATTGACTATCATGCTGACTCATTTGTACCATAGTTGGGTACTCGCTTACTGGAGCGTTCCCTAGAGAAACCCAACTAGCTTAGTTCTTGTGTCTGTACAGTGTAAAGGCCTGTGGTCTATCTAGATTTTCATGACCCTTTTGAAATTTGATCATTCACCAAATTTCTTTCCAATAACTGTACAAACAGGTCTTTCTCCTGTGCGTTCTAATGTGATTTCCGAAAATTTCGTATCGTGAAAATTTCTTTCTATAGATCGTAGTGTCAACGGGCTTCTCATATGATTTCTCAAATTTTGTTTCTGGGTAAATTTCGGTCCACAGATCATAGCCAGTCAAAACGCGTCTAGCCTGTGTGGATTCTCATGTGAATTTTCTATATACATTTCTGTTAATGTCTTTACACACACCGTACAGTCAAAAGGCCTTTCGCTTGTGTGAATTCTGATGTTTTCAAATCACGTTATTGGGTAAATTTATTTCCATACACCGTTCAGTCAAAAGGCCTCTGGCCTGTGTGGATTCTCATGTGACGTTTCAAACAACCTTCCTGGGTAAATTTCTTTCCACAGATAGTACAGTCAAAAGGCCTCTCGCCTGTGTGGATTCTCATGTGAATTTTCAAAACATTTTTTTGGGTAAATGTCTTTCCACAGATCGTACACTGAAAAGGCCTCTCGCCTGTATGGATTCTCTTGTGAGTTTTCAAACCACTTTTTTGGGTAAATTTCTTTTTACACACCGTACAGTCAAAGAGCCTCTCGCCTGAATGGATTCTCATGTGAGGGTCCAAATTACGTTTGTCACTAAATTTCTTTCCACAGATCGTACAATCAAAAGGCCTATCGCCTGTGTGGATTCTCATGTGAGTTTTCAAATCACTATTTTGGGTAAATTTCTTTTTACACACCGTACAGTCAAAGAGCCTCTCGCCTGTGTGGATTCTCATATGAGTGTCCAAATTATGTTTGACGAAAAATTTCTTTCCACAGATGGTACAGTCAAAAGGCCTCTCGCCTGTGTGGACTCTCATGTGAATTTTCAAAACATTTTTTTGGGTAAATGTCTTTGCACAGATCGTACACCGAAAAGGCCTCTCGCCTGTATGGATTCTCATGTGAGTTTTCAAATAACTTTTTTTGGTAAATTTCTTTTTACACACCGCACAGTCAAAGAGCCTCTCCCTTGAGTGGATTATCACGTGAGGGTCCAAATTACGTTTGTCGCTAAATTTCTTTCCACATATCGTACAGTCAAAAGGCCTCTCGTCTGTGTGGATTCTCACGTGAGTTTTCAAATGACTTTCCCGGTTAAATTTCTTTCCACAGATCGTAGAGTCAAAAGGCCTCTCGCCTGTGCGGATATTCATGTGAGTTTTCAAATCACTTTTTTGGGTAATTTTCTTTTTACACACCGTACAGTCAAAGAGCCTCTCGCCTGTGTGGATTCTCATATGAGGGTCCAAATTACGTTTGTCGCTAAATTTCTTTCCACAGATCGTACAGTCAAAAGGCCTCTCGTCTGTGTGGATTATCATGTGAATTTTCAAAACATTTTTTTGGGTAAATGTCTTTCCACAGATCGTACACTGAAAAGGCCTCTCGCCTGTATGGATTCTCATGTGAGTTTTCAAATCGCTTTTTTTGGTAAACTTCTTTTTACACACCGTACAGTCAAAGAGCCTCTCGGCTCGATGGATTCTCATGTGAGGGTCCAAATTACGTTTGTCGCTAAATTTCTTTCCACAGATCGTACAGTCAAAAGGCCTCTCGCCTGTGTGGATTCTCACGTGAGCTTTCAAATTACCTTCCCGGTTAAATTTCTTTCCACACATCGTACAGTCAAAAGGCCTCTCGCCTGTGTGGATTCTCATGTGTAATTTCAAAGCACCTTTTTGGGTAAATTTCTTTCCACAGATAGCACAGTCAAAAGGCCTCTCGCCTGTGTGGATTCTCATGTGACGTTTCAAATTACCTTCCTGGATAAATTTCTTTCCACAGATCGTACAGTCAAAAGGCCTCTCGCCTGTGTGGATTCTCATGTGATTTAACTTAGATTTATTTGTCATTTTTTCCCCAGAGATTGTGCAATCAAAATATCTCTCGTTTCTTTTTATTAGTTCGAGTTGTTTTAAATTAGAGGATCTTGAAAATTTCATCAAAGAAATTTGATTGTCTTCATTATCTTCTGTTATAATGCACTTACTGAGACTTCCACACGCTAATTCAGACGTAGTTCCTTCCAAATTCCTTATATCTTCTCCTGATTTCGTCCCGGTCCTTCTGGAAACATTTTCAAAACTGGATGGCTCTTCGGATGCCTTGATATTATTTAGAAGCATTACTAAAGGGAAAAGTTCATTTCTAGTGTCGATATTTTTTTGTTTAATATCCCTACAGGTTTCAAGTTTGAAATTATCACGCGTTGAATTTGGTGCTCTACTTCCTGTTTCTGACGAGAGAAAATTTATTAATTCTGATATGATATTAGACGCAACATCAGATGATACTTGACCCGAATTTTCATCTCCGTCGTCTTTGTACTTAATGTGACAATCCAATTTAAGCGACTTGCTACAATCCTGAAAGTAATAATTAAAAGATTTAGTACGATAATTGTAAAATCTATTAGCAAAACTTTTCAAAGGAAAATAAATAGTTTAATTATCCATAAATTAATACAGGTAATAAAAAACACGAGAAATATCAGTCAAATTAAAGTAGAACACATGAAAAATTATAAGAGTTCGGACTTAAATTCTTAATGATCACTAATATAGTGAGCGCATTCTCTCGTCATTTTAAGTCGCACACAATGAGCAAAAATTCAAAGAAAAGTTAATAACGGCTAAATAAATCAACAACATCCATGTTTACAATATAACACTGAGAGTAAAAGTAGGTTTATCATTAAGCAAGATATGAAGAATTTCATGAAACAAAAACTCCGAATAACCAGGACTGACATCTTTAAAGTAAAAAACAAGTACAAATTTCGAAAAATTCTTTTAGATATGTTACATACTTGTTATGTGAATGTCATTTTCTCGCATGACAGAACAAATGTTATACCTGCCTCTGTTCAGAAGTTATTCCACCAAGTGTTCAGCTGCATCTGCGAAGCAAATCTTGCCCCCCTTTTTTGATACTACTGTTGAGGTGGGCTCTTCGACAGACCTGGCTCAGTTAACCTTCAAAATTCAATCACCTCGCAAGTAAGTTCCTTAAGTTTTCAAACGACATGTGTCTTTCTTTCATAACAGATTCAACACGAAGGCAATGTCGAGCACATAGAAGAATAAATTGGGGTTCATCTGATAGTCTTTCTTTTCACACCATAGGAGAATGCATCTGATCATACTTGTCAACATGCCCCATATTACAGATAAAGTGTACTATGGCCGGTTGGAAGTGGTTCAGAGGAGGATCAGGAAATTTTCAACACCTGGCTGAAATTGCATGTTATAAGGGTGGATCAAATGAAAATGGAACACACGGAGTTGTGGACATCGAATTGCATCTTGTATGGAGATGATTCTATTTATGAAAAAGTGCTAATAGTGTCCTTTTTGTTTCAATTACCCACAATGAAATATGATGTTTGCCAGTGAGGAGAAGCAACATGGGGTCATTCTAATGGCCGAGAATTTTGCTGTTCGCGAAGTGCATCGACGAATGACAGCAGTGTATGGAGAACATGCCCTGTCACTGATCCGTGTGCAGGACTGGCACAAACATTTTCGCGAACGACTACAAGATGATGAGTGACCTTGTCAATCGCACAGCATCATCACAGATGACCTGATCCAACGAGTTGACCAGATCAGCCGCGAAAATAGGCGCGTGAAGATGAATGCTATTAGTAAAAATATTGATGTGAATTATTTCAGTGCAGACTGTCATCAAAGAAAACTCCAATACAGAAAACTGAGTGCACAATGGGTGGCAAAGAACCTCACGGAGGAAAATAAGAGCTTCCGGATGGGGTTGTCATTGCAGCATCTTTTGCGTTCTCGTGAGGATGACTCTCTTCTCTTGAGGCTTGTTGCAGGTATGGAATCGTGGTGCTATCATTACCAAACAGAAAGCAAAAGACAAAACCAGCAATAGAAGCATCAAGGATCCACAACACCCAAGAAAAGCATGGTGGTGGCAATCTGAACTCCGATCATGTAAGAATTTAAAGGTCGAACAGACTATTCCCAAGCCCCAACAGCTAAGTAAACCTTAATCCAATATCGACGTCGCAAACACCCCTGTCTCTCAAGAGAGATTACGCCGTTATCCCTAAAGTAACTTAATCTTTTAATCTCAAAAAACGGATCAAATAAACAACATCTATAAATGAAATAATCTAAGAAAAGTTTATATTTTTTCCCGCCGCCCCAGCTCAATACATAATTTTAAATATACAAATACAAAATTTTAAGTACAAAAATAAATACTATCCGTCACCATAAAAATATATGTAAAGATCTATAGGGTCTCATCGTCCTTTTTACTCAAAAGTAAATTTACACTATATTAAAAAATAGTCACTTCCTCGCCCAGCCATACATACAAGCTAACAATTAAAAGACTAATGATTATGCTACCTTTGCACGGTCAAGATACCGCGGCCATTCAAAACAAAATTCATTGGGCAGACCAGACCTTACATTTTTATCAAAAGGCCATTTTTTTATAAACAGGAGGGAAATTTATTTGCCGAGTTCCTTTACCTCAATCTAAAACATATACTAATAGCATCATAATTTCTTATTCAAAAAATTAGTAATAATATAACAGTAATATATGACCCAAATCAAAATAATATTATATTATAAAATCATTAAATAAATTATAACAAAATCATATTTGATAGTTATTTCTAAGCCCATAATGATAAATTAACTTATTACACGATTATAGAAAAATACCCAATCAAGAGCAAATCCCCCGGATCTTATTTAACCAAAAAATAATTAAAAACTATATATTATACCCATGGTTACTACATTAAACGTAATTCCAATTCAACCAGATATCACAAAAAATCGATTAACCTTTCACTACCAAAATAATATTAAAAAGGAGTTCGCAATCAGCACTTCTCATATTTATCTTAACTCTTGATTTGCTTCGGGACAAAACAATACTACATCAGTCATAAATACTGCCTGATACAAAAGGTACAGTTCTATAAGCTTTCTGAAACAAAAATAACTTTGAAATATTTAAACAACCACTTCCCACACAGTACTCATTCACTATCACTTAAAACAATTTAATTAATAAAAACTACCAAACTAATTTAATCCTTATATTATTTCACTTAACAAAAATAAACAATTCAATAAACATTAGTAATAATTTACCTAACCATCAAAGTAATCTGAATCGCACAGAAACCTCCTCGAAGTAAACGAGTAGCTAAACTAACAAGCTCAACTTTGACCAAACTAAGCACATTTTCCAATACGCCTACTATGTTACGACATATCTCACCTAAAAATGAGAGCGACGGGCAATGTGTACATTTCAGAGCTCTACTCAACAGAATAATATAACTCAAAATTACAATCAAATCCACCTTCATCATATCTTTCAATAAAAATTCGTTATAATCAAATTATTGTAACCCATCTCCACTTATCAATCCGCTGCACCTTGACCTGATTTTACCTTTAATTAAAATAATGAAAATCACCTTCAAATTTCCTCAACGACGGCGGCATACAAACTGCGTACAATAATAAGTAAGATTATAACGTGGACTATCGATCACGGGACAGGTTCCTCTGAATAGACTAAAATACCGCCACATTTTTGGGTTTCAAGAACATAACTATTACTACCCCAATTTATATCACTAACTTTACAATGTTTATAATAGGGTCTCTAATCCTAGTTTATATTAACACTTTCATAGCCTCAATAAAAAGAACTTAAACATGCATAATAATTTCATGTACCAAAATAATTATACTAATTCTCATTAAACAAAATATTAACTAATCATTATATTTTCCCTTTGCCAACTCCGTCTAACTGCGGCAGTTGGCACGAATTTTACCGGAACTTATTACAATTACCTACCTCAAACTTACATTAAATAAATAAAATCAAGCACTGCTAAATCATTCCTGCATACTTGTACCTGAAAGGATTAAACTTTCTCCTTTAACACCAAAAGTTAACACGCACCCTACATTAAAGTATAAAAGAAAGATAAGGTAATAAAGCTAATGGGCTCATACCCCGCCAATGAAGGTTTCAAGTTAACCCTCCTCTTTCTAATGCTCACCAATCCTAAAATATTAATGTTTACACTAACATCGATTATAGGATCACTAGTCTCTGTATCATCAACCTCATGGCATGGAGTTTGAATAGGATTAGAAATTAACCTTCTATTCTTTATCCCAATAATCTAAAAAAAAACAATAATCAACGAATAGCCGAATCTGCGCTAAAATATTTCCTAGTGCAAGCCTTAGCCTCAATAATTCTAGCCGTCGTGATATTATCATTCCATAGCCATTTACTAACAAATATTGGTAACATAATTATAACAACCTCTCTAGCTCTCAAATTAGGAGGAGGACCCCTACATTTCTGACTAGTAGAAGTAATAGAAGGCATAAACTGCCTATTATTGATAAGATAACAAAAACTAGCCCCCCTTAGCCTTATAACACACACTCAACAATTATCCCCAGTACTATATTCTTGTTCATCCTCTCATCAGTAACAATTGGGGCCATTGGACAACGCAATCAAACTTCACAACGAAAAATTATAGCATTTCCTCGATCGCTCATATAGGCTGATTCCTAATATCAATCTTATGTCATAACACAATATGATTTTTATACTTCATTCTATACACTACCCTTATCGTCGCAATGACCTCACTCTTCTCAATTACCAAAATTTACTACCTAAATCAAGTCTTTCGTACAAAATTAACCCAATTACAAAACTTGCGATTTTTACTTACCCTTTCATTAGGCGGAATTCCCCCATTCTTAGGCTTTCTACCAAAATGAATTATCATTATAAAAGTAACTCAAATACTATTTATTGGCCTCCTCCTAATAATAATCGTAATAGGCCTAATTACTTTATATTATTATCTACGCATTGCGTACTCCGCATTCACTTTAACGAACACAATCCAAACATGAAAAAAAATAACCAAATCAGAATGACAAGAAATAATCAGACTAACAACTATTTCTATTACCTTAATAGGCCTTTTAATATCACCGTTAATTTTAAGTTCAAGCAATTAAAATAAGGCCATAAGTTAACAGCAAAATAGTGACCTTTAAAGTCTCCTATAAAGAAAAGTTTTTAGGTCTTAATGCTCCTATTCAGCATTTCCCTAGACTTGCAACCTAGTATCATAATTATTGACTATAAGACCACCTAACAAAAGAAACAACAATTCCATTTGCAGATTTACAATTTATTGCCTAAAATTGCAGCCATCTTGTCCTAATTCTTACTTATACTAACCATTTTACAACGATGATTATTTTCCACAAACCATAAGGATATTTCCACAATTTATTCGGAGAATCCAAAGGAAGTGGAGGATTCTACGAAATTCTCTGAAGTAAAAGTGCGTCAAAGTGAAAGTATATTCGTGCACTTTTCGTTTCTGATAAGCCCAGAACTGTTCAGTTAGGCACAACTATGATGGGTTTGGAGAGTTGTCCTTTCTCGCGACGCAAGTGATGCTCAGTTCTCGCATTATGTGAAAGTTGTCAGTGCGCAATGAACTGCTGCGAGATGGGGTCCGAAGATGTAACCTTGGTTATAAAGTTAGTGCTGTTGAATATACGGAAGCAATGCATTCCCTGATGTTCGTTTCAGCGTTCATCCCTCCCCGGGACTCTTGCAAAAATGGTTCTGGATGTCTTTTTGGTACAGTGAATAACGACACCGTCACTTTCTCTACGAATTTGGCCTTTTTATGTGAACTTTTGGCTGGCGATGCTACTTCTTAATTCTTCACAAAATATTTGATCGGATGTGGGGAAAGGAAGGGGCAATAGCTTCGGTTGTCCAAATAAACGTCCAGATCAAGTAGAACATCTTTGGTTCGCTTAAACAAATGGAACAGTCGTTTTCGCTGCTTCTTCTTTTGTTCAGGCTTTACTTCAGGTCCAGTTTTCTGTTTTCTTTCTATGTATCCGATATCTCGCACTAACTTCTTCGTCGTTTTGTGACAGTGCCTGAATTTCTTCCCCAGTTGTTTGTAGCTGAAGATGACTTTCGTGTGCAGGGTCCTTTGCATAACTCGGTTCTCAGTTCTGCCGAATTTCTTCCTCGGGCGACCAGATCCTGGCTTACTCTTCACTCCATACACATTTACTATCTTCATTAGATACTTGTAAACCCAACTTCAACCACATTCTTCCTTAACAAAATGTATTACAGTATCTACCTTACTGTCAAAAGGACGCTGTCGGAGAAACAGCTCCAAATTTTCCTGTTCAAGTATTGCACATTAATTTCATTTTATTTATCTGTACATTACGCAGCGCTAACCAACACAAACTGGGTGCCGTTCAGATCTTCGAGTGTGTATGTTTTAATGGCCATCGTTGATTGGGTGTTTCATTTATACGGCACGTGAGATAAGTTGAGGTTTTTTTCTTCCCACCTTATGAATTCATGCGGTTTTCAAACAAGATTTTTAATCCAGAAGAATGCCCCACATTGCGATGCGCATATGCAATGTGATTTTTAACTTCTTTTCACCCCGAGATAGTATCTCCTACCTAGACCCTGGCCGACTACTTTCCAACATCATCTTCCCCACTTGTTATGAGAAGAACAAAGGTAATAAATAAACTCAAATCAATTCCGTTCCATTCACATAACTCGGATACCTTTTGACTTACAGCTATGAAACAAATAATGAGATGGGAAGTGCATATTCAGAATTGGTTAATCATATTTGAGAAACCAGTTGCATGCTAGAAATTTCTTGGGAGAGTCAGTTGAAAATAAGTGTTGATATTTCGTTTGTATGTACCGGTACTTTACCTAAATTTTGATCTGACCAATATCACGTCAGCAACTTCTTTCACTGAGAATATTGGATTCATTGCACTAAATATAAACGTTTATTTTAATAGACATAATGAAAAACTCAAGGATTTCCTTTTGAAAAAGCAATGGCGTTCATTGAATAAATAGAAAAAAACGTCAAGTTGAAAACCTTAAATAAAATGTGGGACCAGTTTTCAATGTGTTGGTAAGATAAGATAAAATAAATTTTATGAGCGTTAACAGCACTATGGCTTACGCCCTTCCCGATACTGGGCAAGTACCTTAGCTGTTAACTAAAATTTTGAAAGCATATAAAAGCTGAAGATGTAAACTCTTCAGAAAAATAAAATCGTAGTAAAAACTAAAGATGTATAGTGTCTTTAGCATAAAAGGTAAAAACGTGAAGGCTGTAAATAGGCCTTCACATAAATAAAATAATACTACATAAAACTTCATAGCTAATTAACACAATCATCTCAGATAGACGGAGATAAACCTGTCTCATGAACGAACATAAGAACTCTGCGCAACATACTTGGTTCATCCCCTAACAATGACGCCATGTTATTGGGAATGTTATAACGTTGTCTGAGATGATTATATCCGGGACATTCTAAAAGAACGTGACGAATACTTAAAACCACATTGTAATAATTACAATGTGGTCTATCCAATCGTCGTAACATATATCCGTGTGTCAGCCGACTGTGTCCTATACGTAACATAACATAACAGAATAGCACTCCAAATTACTTACTTGAACACCAGATCTGATGTTTTCGAAAGTTCCTGCAGCATATTCTAATCCTCCTTCTGCTTCCTGCTGCTGTTTTAACTTTACGTTTTCCTCTGAGCACTCGCTTCTATTTTCACGTTGAGTGGCATCGACGAGAGATTTCTTAGTCGATAAAGTTGATTCGTCGCAGCATAATGGATCTACACTATTCTCGTTCTTTCCATCAATTGAGCTGTATGACTGAAACATTTAAAGCAAAATAAATTGTGACTTTAGAACCTCATCAGTTAAAACCATATGGCATTCTTTAGCGCTCAAATAACAGGTTTCAAATGACGGTGATACAAATAAGTACACTGCTTAACAAATCTAATTGAGTTTCGCCACAGCGTAAAATAATTTATTTAACATATAATATATATAATTGGCTCCTATAATTTACATGTACGATTTAACTCAGCTACAGTTAATAATCACATAAAAAATCACTGCAAAGTTATATGTTTACAAACGTTCCGTGGACAGAGTTTAGTTACATTCAAAAAACTATCCTGTTATTATTTACTACTGTAATGGGCATTGTCATTATTATTCTGTCAGGCAGGCATCCACGTACGCTTTGGTAGAATGATCTTAATGAACTGGCAATATATATTTACACACTATTAACCAGTTTACCTTTTATCTCATTCAGTCTCTCAAACATAAATACACGCGCAAACATAAATACATAGGCACAAGCACGAGCGTGATAAACAGTCCGTATGAGTTAAGTTGAAAGAGGATATAACTGCCAGCCTACCGGAAGTTGACAATGGATTTTACTAATAAAACAAACGTTCGTTGAAATTGAAGTATTCTATTTATTACTATGCATATATCCTATAAATTGGTTACGCATTGTAAATACGTCTTAGATATCAAACAGAGACAAACAAATGGTTGTTACTTGCTAGGAAGTATTACTATTTACTTCTAACTCCACATGGTTTTATTTAGGGAATATCTGGGAATTCTACTTATAGTTTGATGAATCCCTTGTGTTAACATTGATTTCTGTTAATTTTGAATTGAACTTCTAGCAAATTTTGGATAGAACGGGTCTCAAGTCTTTGACGGGTTTTCATTTATAATAATATTCAGCATCAGTTATTTTTAATGGTATTGGAAATATCTAGCTCCAGAGCTTTATTTCCCAAGCTGTAGGCAGCCAATAGTGTAGAAACGATTTGTT
>JAGDQP010042797.1:5458-16431 GCA_022664845.1 Lepisma saccharinum
TTTGTGCTCTACATTCGGCAATTTTTATTTTCTTTATTTATGTCCTTTTAATGCTCTTAAAAAATGAATAATTTTCAATACTTTCGAATCTGAATATGAAACTGAGGGTTGGACAACGATTACGCTATGCTGGCTACCCTGATGCAGAAATTTCTTTTGCGTTTAATTCTTTGTTTTGTGCTCTACATTCGGCAATTTTTATGTTATTTATTTATGTCCTTTTAATGCTCTTAAAAAATGAATTATTTTCAATACTTTCGAATCTGAATATGAAACTGAGAGTTGGACAACGATTACGCTATGCTGGCTACCCTGATACAGGAAATTTGTTTTGCGTTTAATTCTTTGTTTTGTGCTCTACATTCGGCAATTTTTATGTTATTTATTTATGTCCTTTTAATGCTCTTAAAAAATGTTTTTTTTAAGTACTTTAGAATCTGAATCTGAATATGAGAGTTGGACAACGATTACACTATGCTGGCTACCCTGATGCAGGAAATTTGTTTTGCGTTTAATTCTTTGTTTTGTGCTCTACATTCGGCAATTTTTATTCACTTTATTTATGTCCTTTTAATGCTCTTAAAAAATGAATTCTTTTCAGTACTTTAGAATCTAAATCTGAATATGAGAGTTGGGCAATGATTACGCTATGCTGGCTACCCTGATGCAGGAAATTTGTTTTGCGTTTAATTCTTTGTTTTGTGCTCTACATTCGGCAATTTTTATGTTATTTATTTATGTCCATTTAATACTCTTAAAAAATGAATTCTTTTCAGTACTTTAGAATCTGAATATGAATATGAGAGTTGGACAACGATTACGCTATGCTGGCTACCCTGATGCAGGAAATTTGTTTTGCGTTTAATTCTTTGTTTTGTGCTCTACATTAGGCAATTTTTATTTTCTTTATTTATGCCTTTGTAATTATTTTAAAATATTGAAAACTTTTGAATACCGTTTTGAATATGAATATGGATACAACTTCACCCTGGTTGAACGTAACTGATGATTGCCTGGAATTTTAAATACCTTAACGAAACTCGATATAAGGTAAAAGCGAACTATGTTATTTATGGAATGGCCTCAGCTTTGGAAAAGGCAGTTCCCTATAGTCAACAATGTAAATAAAGACTCTTCTGTTTTTATGCATGCTACTGTTCGAAGATGATATTTGAAGCATGAGTTTAAGAGAACTTATAGATGTATCTTCTGTGTATGAGTAACTGCTAGAGAATTTATGTTTACAATGTACGGTACAATAATGTTTGGTGTTCCTTCTGTTTTGTTATTAAACTAACCTAATGGAATTCAGCGAAGAAAGCTAATCTAATAGGAACTGTTGTTTGGAGATTCAAACTAACTTACGTATGAATTTCTGTAGAAGCTAATACTTACTTGTGAAACTAATAGCATGCCATTTGTGAAGGATAATGTGTGTTTCTTTTAGGTTGGACTACATATTTATTTGTCTGCTTTATTTAGATGTGTTATGTGCGTTGTAGGAGTAAAAAAGCTACCGTTACGGAAAGTTATTTTAAATATTGTTCTGTGGGATAATTTGTATTTCGTGCTAGAAATGCTAAATATACTTTCGGCCACAACCTCATCATTTATACAGAACATAAACTGACTCTCATATTGCTCATAATTAGATACACGATAAGAATGATTGTCAACAAGGTATAAAGCTGCCACGATGCACCACAAGAAATAACTTTCATCACTATTTTGAATATTAATCACTGTTTTTTAATCACACACCCATTTTGGTAATTTAATAAACCAAATGTATTAAATTTGCTCACTGAAATTTTTAAGATATGAGCAGGATTCTCACACAAACTCCACCTGGACTTTTATCATTGCACGTTCTTCTTGTTTTGTACATACAGTAGAAAAGATCTGATCTATTTTATCCTGCAACACATCGCCTATTACGAATGTTTGCGTACCCGATGATACATGATTTTTTTTTCTTCACCACTAATTGGAATTTGAAACAATGAAGAGAGAATAATATTCACTTTCATTGCGTTAAGATCTAGATCTTTCTTTAATATTTCCAGGCATTCGTTCTTCATACTGTTCAAGAACAAAATAGTGTCAGAACAATTTTCTGCACAGTTTTCTCAACAATCACCGATTTTTTTGCTTCTTTGTTTTTGGTTCGTCACTATACATGGTTTTAATATGCTTCGATATTTTAGTTTTTGAGATAAATTTACTGCAATGTTCTCAGCTAACTTTTTCCATTTCTTTTAGGGGAAAATCTATATATAATTATGGAAATTTGTTTTTTCTTTTTCACTAACTTCCGTTGAAATGTTTAATACCTGAAATTTGTTTCATTGCATACAAGAAGAGCACTTGTTATGTATGAAATGTAGAAGTACAGACTAGTAGATTTAAGTTCAAACTAATTTCCCCGTTTTTGAGATGCCTTTGTTGAGATGCTAAAATACAGCACACATAAGAAGAGCACTGCTGAAAAACAATCCGCTGCTGAACAAACTGGTATATAACATAATTGTATCTTGCTCTCTATGGAATATAAATGAAGTAATCCTGCAATGTTCAAATATATATCAGAAATAAAATAAACTTCCCTTTACAAGCAAGAAACATCCTGGAAGGAAGCATGACAAAGCAACAAACATACAGATATTTTTTGCTCATTTTTTATGCCTTTGTTCACATTGAAAGGAATAAAGCAAGACCAGAAATAGTTTTCACTTCATAACACACACGCTTCAATCTCTGCAGTTCGTTCATGATAGGAAAGAATTCTATACTCTAGTCACTTCCTTTCCACTTGTCATTATAGGCCTTAGGCATGTATGACAGCGGAAGCGAGTTGAATAGGTTGAGAGTAAATTTAGACCACTAGCTCTCTAATCAGAAATTTTCTTTTTTAATCATAAAGGTGGTGTCCCACATATTCTATAATACGTCTCGAATACTGATCACAAAACAGCCAACACAACATAAAGCAAGGGAAATAATAAACAGAAATAGAAACTATCAAAATAGAAATTCAAGGTTTGTTTCAATACACCTAAACACAATACAGCTTTCACATGAGAATCGCATTGTTAGATACTTCCGTCACTAGTTATGCAATTAGTAACTTCCTTTTCAAAGAGTTTCACAGATACAAAGCAGCATTAATAAAACCTGCAAGCGATACATTTGTAAATTTATGAGAATTCTGAACTGAGAAATAAAAATGAATCATTTCAGAAACAAACAAAAAAGTTCATCGATGTAGTAACAAAATATTATCGAAACAAGTTCATTGCTGCAGTAATAAGTAACAGTATATTTACTTTCAATTACAAACAATTAGTCATTTATAAATAGAAAGAGAATAAAGTAGCAAACAGGTCTTATGTTGAATGTATCGTACCGGCATTCACCTTGTGTAAAGCAGCACAGCGTCACTGAAAATAAATATTTACTCTAATGCTGAAGTAAAATGAAAGCGGCACTGGTCTATAATGAAAGATACTATTTCACCATTCGCTCGCAGTTCCCCCATTGCAGCATAGAAATACTTCTGTCCACGTAACCAAATAAACAATATTTGCCAAATCTAAAGAATAAAAAACTAAACAATTAAAAAGTCGTTAAGAATTCTTTTTATGCATAGTGTTTTGATCGCTAGAGTATACATAATATGTAAATAATGCTGTAAAAAAATCATTAATTTTATTAACAATTTAATTATTATTTTTGGTGATAAAATTATTAGGTTGGCAACACTGCAAGGATCATTTTGATTCTTCGTAGTACGAGGAAAATTCGTAAATTGTCAAATAAATTATTGCCTATGACAGGAAGGAAGTAATACTATCTACTTACAAGTATTGCCACAGCTGACAAATTGACTCTCGTAATATTACAAAATTACGTTTAACAATAAGAAATTATTCTTATCAAATTTCAAGACCCAGATAAACAGGTCAGGCAATGTTGAAAAATAGGTATTTCGTTATTATTATTATTATTAGTTTCTCTCGTATAAAAATTTGTACTGACGGCTGTACACAGAAATTATCAGTTCTGACATGTTCTTACAGGTGGGTCTCTCAATTTTCTTCTAAATCTTTTTAACTTCTATGAAAAACCTGTTCGAACAAAAGAATCACTATAGAAAGTTGTCGGTAGCGTCTCTGACCCAAAGTCATGGTACTGTACATTCCGAAATCAACAATTGTTTGGACGAAAAGAAACTGTTTGTTACGCAGTGCTTTACAAGTGTTCGGTGGTGGAATTCGCCACCCTTCAAAAAAAACGGATGGATGGTCAATATTGTCGGAAAATTTTAAGAAGCTGTTTTCGCTCTGATTTATTGCCGGAAGGGATTTCCCTCCTCCGACTTATGGTGACTGGTTGTGAAGGAGGCTTGTTCCTGATGCGTACCCTGGCCATACCATGACGAATTATAAAGCAGAGTACGTCCTACCTGTACGTTTGAAACAAGTAAAGGAAGTTCCTAGGCACTCAGGCATCCTGGGATCGATTCTCGCACCACCCGTGGATTGTCTCTGTGATGGAAGTCCAATAATAACACACAGCATATATTACGAAATAATTCCTTTGTATATAATAACGCATATTAGGCGTGTGTCGAAATACATGGACACTGGATAATGACGGACACCTACAGCAGCACATAGCGTTGTACGGCGACAAACGAGAAACAAATTGGAGAATTAATTTAAGCGAAAATGGTAACTGAACTTCAAGGGCACACTTGAAAATTTTACCATCTCATTTTGAGCAAGTTGGCTTCAAAGAAAAGGATGTAATATCCCGTAAAGTTCACGGAGTTCATTTGTAATACGTTGTACCTCCGGTATGTTCGCTTTGAAACAGAAACTTCGACTGGCTCATTGTTGACACTCATGCCTCTCTCAGTGTACCGATGACCTATATTCTTCTTTCCAAATTTTTAAAATTATCTCCTCCTGATTTGTTCCTCAATCCTTCCATTCTTCTCCAAGCGTCCTGTTCGTTCATTCCGTTACTGGTATTCTCGTGTTGCTAAAATTCCAGACGTGACTTTCTGAGATTTACTGATACTTCAATAATGGTCTAGGTGCTATGACCGCCGAGCTCTCAGAATACTGATTCCGACATGTCGGCTAGACTTTCCGTACATTCCTTCAATTTTTCTCTTACAAAGGCACCGTGTGGTACAGTAGTTCAGAAATGAAAAGTAACTTTTAGCACTTATCGTCCGCAATGTCTTGTGAGTTTGCCTGAAAATAGTTGTTTAAAACCTTTCTCTCCTTCTCGACTTTCTGCCGTGTTGCCAAGAAAACGGGAAGGGTAAATAAATGTAAGAACTCGTTCTCGGTGCGTGGAGTAATTTAATTAATAGGGATGTTTCTTTCGATTTTCATATACAGTATAAAAATGACTTAATGAGAAAAGAATGATAGGCGAATGCATATATTTATGAAAATGATGCGGACTGTTACACCACCACCTTTCAAAGATGGTCGGAGATTTCTTTGAAAAGGGAATCCTCGAACTTTCACTTCATCCCACTTGTTGGTAAGCGTTTGGTGCCATGTGTCGCCAGTGGCAGAAATCTGCGAGACCTGCGTCTGCAAAGCAGAAGCGTTCGTGTTTTCTGTGCGCAGGTCTGCTGAAGTTTTTGAAGCAGAGTTTGTTGGTGTCTGATATCCTGATCATGTTTTCGGAGCTCCTGTTCAATCCGAGTGACGTTTATGGTTACGTCATTCTGCAACGTGCCCAACTTCTCCTGCACTTGCTCCTGCTCGGCTTTCATTTGCCGCCGCAGTTGTTCTACGCTGGCATTGGCGGCTGTCATCTGGCCGGTTACGTCGACACGCAGCTGCTCGACTGAAGCCTGCGTCTGTTCAACTTATTGTTGAGCTTCACCTTGTCTAACATTCATGACAGCCTGCTGCTGGGCTTGTAGGCATTCTTCCAAATCCCGCTGTTGCGCATCGATTCTTCACTTCAGTCGCTGATTCGAGGTCTGAACCCCGTCCAGCCTTTGGGGCAAACGTTTTTCCAATTGACTGAGCTTCGAGTTGAAACTCTTGCCGCTGGGCATTCATTTGGCCTTTTAGCCGTTGAGACACCTACTCCTGAGCTTGTAACAGGCTTCATCCGTTGTACAGAAACTTGCACAGAAATATCCACTGTTTTTTTACGTGCATGTAAATGACAAACACTTCACTTACGCAATATGCACTAAACAAGAATAAAATAAGACTTCACGAACTTACGATGAACCCTGTACTCCTAATATTATGTTAACATAAACATACAGAAAGATCTAAAAACTATTACTTGAACGTTGCGAACTTAATATTTACTAAATATATACTCACTATAAGCACAATGGCTTTATTTTCTGCCATAACTATGTATAATACCAGTACGTGATGTCCATACTTTATTTTAATACCTATTTCTTTCTTTCTCTTTCTTTCTTTCTTTCTTTTTTTCAAAGAAAGCAGTCCAGTTGGCGTCCTTTCAAAGTGATTGTTTCTTTCTTACCTGCTCTCTTTCCATATACACGACTAACAGATCACTGATCCAAAACTGGGTTTGTGAGGTGACGGCCTCTTATTACTAATTGCAACTGTGAAAAAAAAAGGAACTAGGGCGCACAAAAATTCTTATCACATCATTGAAGCTAATTACCACACCGGTGAGCACATAATATGACACTGTTATCTACTTACAATCAAAAAGGTATTTTAGTAATGAATTGCAAACAAAACTAAACCTATTTTCTGACAGCTTTCTTTAAATAAAGGAATAATTCATATGAGAAATATTTAGTTGTCAAAACTAGCCTAACAAGAATTACAGGAGCTAAAATCTATTGGTTAAGATAAACGCTGAACCACTGTTACTTTCCTGCCTAAGGAATACATAAATTTATGCCGTTCTAAGTCAATCCCATATCGTTACTGTAAATTAAAGGTTCCAAGAATTAAAAAAATTATTGTCCTCATTCAGAATTTAGCACGAAACGTTTTCCAAGACTCATAATTTACACATTTAGTTCTCCGATTATAGATATTCGAGACAACGAACAAATTAAGAAGTGAATTATTTCATCCATATAAACATTCAATTACAACAGTTGAATGCAAATTCAAGGTTCTATTAAGCAGAAGAGACGTGGAATACAATTGCAGCATTTTCTGCTGGAATTATTGTTATTACTAGTAGTACTAGAGGAGAATTGCTCGGGTAACGTATACCGTAATTTATTCATAAATTAATTAAAACTCCTCCCCCAATAAATCAAAGTCATCGCCCTCTTTGATAGTTGTTTTTGCTACCCAAAACTGTATACCGAATACCCGCAAGGCACGAACAAATTAATTGGAAAACTCTTTTTCTTCAATGACCACTTTGGTGAAACCACACACAGGGATGACAATCCCCACAGCAACAAGTTAATTTCGTTGATGAAAAAGAAGGAAAGGGGGGCATACATACATACATACAGACAAGTTTCTCATACGGAAAATTAAAAACATAAATAATTTGAAAACAGAATAAGAAAAGAATTCGTTATTTCTTTTATTGAGAAGTACTTAATTGGCATGAATATAATTGTTTAGCTGATTTGTTCTGTGATAAAGAATGGACAGAGATTTCCTTGTGGCATGGCAGATACATTCCTTAAAGTTTAACCTACTTCAACTGTTATATTTTGTTGCGTTGCGACAGAACCATTGTTTAAAGTTGAACCTGCTCCAACTGTTACACTTCCTTAGCTTGCTTCAGAACCATTTTTTAAGGTTCAACCTGCTAAAACTGTTAGATTTTTTTGTCTTGCGGTAGATCCATTGTTTAATGTTTTACCTATTTTAATTGTTATATTTTGTTGCGTTGCGACAAAACCATTGTTTAAAATTTAACCTGCTCCAACTGTTTTGGCCTTGCGGTAAATCCATTCCTTAGAGTTTAACTTTAAGGTTGTTGTGGTATAGTGGTGATGGTTACAGAAGATTATACTTGGACTGGTATTGAAACATTTGATTAATGCTGATTGATAAATACATATGTGAACACTTTAATTGTTTGTTTTAGGAATAATGCTGACGCCGGAAGGTCGCCTTATGGCATAATTATGTATTGAACTGACACATATTTGGACGTCTAAGCCGTTTGTTGTATTTTATTGAAACTAATGTTGCATGAACTTATTTTTTATTTGACATTTCAATCGAAGCATGACTTTTATTGAGTTATTACTAACGCATATTTGGACGTCTACTAAGCCGTTGCTAATAATAGATTGAAAAAATATAAGAAAAGTTTTTATAAGTCGCCATCTTGGACACAATATGGCCCCCGAAATTATTTTTGAAAGAATACACAGCCTAAGCGGCTAGGACTAGAAACTGGAAACTTAGTGTATATGTTCATTGGTACATACGAATTACAAACATATAAGAATTGTTTTTAAAAAGTTGCCTTTTTAAGACAAATATGGCGGACGAGAAACTTTTTTCACATCGCTTAAGATAGAAAAATGAAATTTGGTATAAAGATGTATTTTGACGAATAGATTACGAAAATATACTTAAAAATTCAAAAGTCGTTATCTTTAAATAAATATGGTCGACAAAAACCATTTTGCACATCGTTTAAGATAGAAACCTGAAATTTGGTATAAACATGTATTTTGACGAATAAATTACAAAAATATAAGAATTTTTTAAAGTTGCTATATTTAAACAAATATGGCCGCCTAAAAACCATTTTGTATATTGTTTAGGCTAAAGAGCTGAAATTTTATATGTAGGTACGTTATGCCTAATAGATTAAATACATATAAAAAAGCCGTGAAAAGTAGTAATTGTTTGTGCTAGATAAAATATTTGTTGAGACCGTCTAAGGATGGATATTGCTGTCAATGCGAATAAATTAAAGAAATACGTTATTAGTGGATTATTCATGGTATTTGAGTTGCGCAAATGTGCTTTAAAACATTTGTTTTTTCTGTCATTTTATTGGATACATAAATTACACACCTGATAATGAGACAACATATTCTGATTGGTAAACAAATCCTATAAAGATCGTCAACATTTGAACTGGAACCTAGGTGCTTGCGAAACTACATAACTGCAGTTTCTGCATATTTTACTAAGGAAGTTAGTCCTGAATGTATAATAAGGAGTATAGACCATTGGAAATTGGCATTGCCACTAACATGTATAGCATGCTATAATCATATTCCAATAGATACAACTGAGCAAAATTGCATTGACATTTGTAAGGAATCTAGGGGAGAAATTGTGCTTGAAACTTTACTGTATTCTTTACTTGTAAGGAAAGTTATGAAATATTTTAGAGATACATTCCGATAATAACATTACACTGTCAAAGTTTTACACGGTACATATATAAAAATAATTAGAAATGATGAGTCCTTTGAGAAATAGTGTGCAGTTTTGTGGATGAAAGACTGGATTTATGGTTATTTTACTTGATGTTTTTAAGGAAGAAAATGGGGGAGAAGTATTTTTAAGTAGCTGTTAAATAATGTGTAAACTTTGTAATGGGTCCTTTTGTAACAAGGAATCTGCAACCGTGACTAATAATAATATGTATATAAAACGTTGCAGCTGTGCGGTCAAATCTTAAGAAATCCCATTACAGACATTATATTGTCTTCTCAGGGTCGCTCTTACAGGTTCGAAGCACGATGCCTTTGATAACAACCTATATCTAATAACATGCCCCAAAGCTACAACGTAGTGGTTTTAAACGCACAGTTTTTGGAAATCCTTTCTGGAGTCGCAAAAAAACTGCAACGTCCCTAACCTAAGATCCCAAAAGAGGATCACACAAAATGGGGTCGCCAGGAGCGTAGAGTACCCACGCAACGCATCTAACCTAACCTATAGCTCCAAACATTTTCTACGCCCCAGACGAGTGGAGCAAAATGCCTTCCTGATTTAAGAATATCTGGGAAAGAGGATTCCAGATCCTTGTGATCGCTGTAAAAAAATAATTTTGATCGAGGGAGAAAATACCGGTAAGGCGACACCTCCAATCATTTAATTAGATCGTCAGTTCATACTCCGAAGTACCAGCTGGTTCAGATTAGCGACAGATTAAGAAAGAAAACAAATCTTTACTTGGGAAATAATCTCAAACGATAATAAGCATAACGACTCATATATGTGTCTTTACTCACTTCGAAGTCTACAGGGTGGCAAAAGACCATGTCTTACCTTTACCTTAGTATGGCCCACACCTGTAGTCTGGAATCGCAATTCCTGAAATAAAGACGAACGAACACAAACGAATGACGGTCGCAACTCAATCCAAACGTAGTGTCATAACGCACAAAGCAAATAATATTTATTCACACAAATCACATGCTGGAGTCACTTCATATGTCAATGCAGAAATAACCAGAAATTCAACATATAGTTCCTTTCCCAAGTTATTACTTCTCAGCTGGCGAAAGAATCTTACCACTGGTCTACGGATTTATGAACCGATTTAATCTAATTAAAATCACATCACTCAATACGATAGGTTTACCGAAACATTGAAATAATTAGTATCAATTGCTGTCAACTTCACGTAACGATTAATAGTTAATTTCCAATAAATATCAAGTCAAACATTAAATAACTCACTGCACATTATAAATATTACTAAACACTGTAAGAGGATTATCAACTAATGCCGTAGATCGTACCTGGTTAACTGCGAGGTTTCTATACTACGTTCACTGAACATAAACACAAGATTGTTCGAAGAAATATAAAAAAATTCAGAATTTCAATTTATTGCTTTGAATTTACATATTGCACGCTTTCGGATATGATAGTTTCATAAGAATTTGAACAGAATTACTGTTGAGTTGTAGGAACAATCAAATTTGAATCGCTGGTATACATTGAATTAATTAAGCAGAACGGAAAGTTAGCTTGACGGATACAAAT
>JAGDQP010042798.1:0-16431 GCA_022664845.1 Lepisma saccharinum
GAACAACTTCCGAAGGACCTGGCGCATGGTACTTAGCTGTTGGACATGGGTCATGGTATAATCGTGGGATGCCACCTCAGTAGGTACCCAGCCGTGTAATATCCCTTAAATTAAACACGCACCATTATGACATTTGGCTTGCTAAGTGAAAGGTTGAGGGACATTGTAGCAACGCCACCACCCGGTTTTAACAGAGCAAGGATCTTAGCAAACTATTCAAGTAGGTGACCACTTATTTTTGTATATAGTGGAAAAGGGTGTATAACATTTAGTTTCTATTTAACTTATATTTATGGACTAGGTATGCACCTTACAGGCTAAGCCTGCCACATGCCGTCCCTCAGAAATGTTACCGTTTAATCATAGCTACCTGTCTGGCCCATAAATGTAAGTTCAATAAAGAACAAAATGCTAGACCCTCGCAATACGTAATTCCTTGCCTATTCTATAACAGCATCATATATTGCTGAAAGATTAGTCTTTATCTTCAACACGTCTCAAATCTCCCACACGATGTTCAACTATGAAATACCGTGCAACATTTCAATGCGAACCTCATGCAGACGAGATAAGAAGAATACTTATTGCGCACCACCATACACGATATACTTTCGTTCTATCAATTGCCTTTATTATCTTAATTGTAACTTGCATGTGCCACCCTCTCTCTCTCTCTCTCTTATAACACACTTCTATATAACCTCAACAACTTTTATCGTCTGCATAAGATTCGCGTTTAATTGTAACATGACATTGCATACTTCAACTTCTTTTATAGGACTGGAGATATGTTGATAGTAAAAATAAACATATTTCAGCAGTATGAAAACGGTTGGTTCTGGACTGAAACAGGTATATGAGCCGAGGGTCCGTGGGCCAGGTGAACAGATAATATTTTGTCCTAGCCTTGCATCCGAGGGAGGCGTTCAAAGAACGAGGGCTTTACATTAACGCTGAATCTCTTTTGTTCCCACATTAGTGAAACCTGTTCCCACATAGCAGAGTACATCCCTGGGACGTCCCATTTAGATCCCATTAACGTCAGATTTCTCAAGCTCCCATAGCGATATCCTAAGGACGTCCGTGAGATAACTCTGTGGGCAATACAAACAGTTCATCCCGTATGGAGGTCCCCTGGATGTCCCCCGGAAAGCCGTGCGGGATTACCTACCTGGAATTTCTATAAATTAAATCGACCTTACTATTATTATTTAATTAATTATAACTATACGAAGGATATGCCTTCGTATAGTTACACAAAGGATTAATTATAACTATACGTCCCATGGATGTAAACGGGACTTAAACAGGACGTCCTACGGACGTCCCGATATCCTGCCAGGAGATCTGTCAGATATTATTGGGACGACATTTTGCTATGTGGGTTGTCAATTGGGAAACTTCTTATATTGTTAAGCGTATTTTTGAAGAAAAATCCAAAGAGCACCTTTGCTATAACCTATTACATTTCTTTTCAATTGTGAGTGAATGAATTGCTGTTACCGTCCGAAATGAGCTGGTGAGCTCCTATGGTTTTTGCTAAAGTTGACTTTGGACCACTCGGTTCAATGGACTCCGGAAGAAATTGCACCCGATACCACGCGCAGAGAAAGCGAGTGCGCTAAACCTCTCGGCCACCCTTAATTCTCTTTTTATTCGTGTTCTAAGAGTTATTTGAACCTGTTAATTTCAGTAACGTTGTTTGATCACGCGACCACTGGGCAGAGCGAAACGCACTGTTCTTCTGTTTATATTAACAAGTATTTCTCTATGATTTTTCATAAGCAAGAGATTGCATTTGCTTATACAACTTTTAAAGATTCTGCCACTCTCATTAATAAGTGCTCTATGATGCACAGAACTCGCAAGTTTATTGCCGCAGTAACAAATGTTCCCTATTGGATTCTATCCTTGAACAAGATCAACCAAATTTAATCACGAACCTCTCGCAGATCCCTTCTAATGTTGTTCCTTCATGATTTCTTGGTCTTCCCAACGACCTCCTTCCCTCCAGATTATCAATCACGATAGAATATGATCATCTATCTTTTCCCCATCCGAGCTACATAACCGGATGATGGTCTTAGGCGTAATGATTCCATTGTTATGATATCGAGTAAATCATACAGTGTATGGAATTCTTCATTATGAAGGCTTCATTATGGATGCCTTTGTGGCATCAATGGCTCTGCCCGGGATTAGGGAGGGGAAAGGATTCGGAAAGATATCGGCCAGGGCCTATGTTGAAGGTGCCATCCTGGCATTTGCCTCTTGTGACTGAGCAAAAGTCCTCAGTCGGGATGCTCGCCCGCTAGGGTTCAAACTCACGACCTCCGGGATACAACGCCAACGCTTTGCTACTGAGCTGCTGTAATAATTGAATCAATCAGGACGAGACAAGAAGGTTGTAATACCCGATGACTACACACAATTCACATATCAACTGCAGTAAAGCGCATGTAGTTAACATTGACTGCGACGAAGAACTCAAATGTGGCAGGGAGAGACGACAAAAGTAATTAAGGAGACTTAATGAACTGATTTGATCGTGATTTTCGTCTTTTTTAAATATGAAGATTGGCAACTCAACTTAACCTTGCTATTACATTACTAATAGTTCTCTTTAAATATTGGAAAGTTCTTTTGTATGTATGGCATTCTTCTGTTGTCAGAAATAACTTCGTATCGCTACAAAGACAGATGTGGGACGTGTTTCTTACTTTTTAATATAAGGATACATACAAAAGGATACATATAATATATATATATATAGTGTGTGTGTGTGTGTGTGTGAGAGAGAGAGAGAGAGAGAGATAGAGAGAGAGAATTTTAAAAGCCTCACTCCCCATTACAAAAGGCATTGCCGAATATTGCACGAAAACCTATGGAACGAAGTTTTGCTGTTCAGTCTTTCATTTCAGGTGAGTCACCTGTTCGACGTCACGCTGGCTCGCTTTTGCATTCAGAAATTTTTCGTCTAGCACTACGCTCCGACCGTGGATATTCCCCTTAATTTGAATTAAAAGAATTCCCAAAGAGGCTGAGAAAAGGTGGAGTGACCTAGAGGAAGTTACACCATACACAAACACAAAAGTGTGTGTACAAATGCCTTATTATACCTCAGTTGACTTTACCATCGATGTATAAAATGCTGTAATGTAGAACAACCAAATGAAATAGAATTTTTGCAATTTCTTCATTTCCATTACCAAAATTTAAACCGTAATTGTAGAATTTTCAAATACTCAAAACCTTTTTTTTAAATTTCGCTTAACTTGCCAAATTATCCATGCCTGGGAGGAGCTAAAGGTAAGGTTTAGTTCATAGAGTTAGGAATATAAATGGAGGGAACCTTAGGCTGTTTTGTAGGAGAGGGGAATGAAGCCAAGAGACGGTAGGGACGAGGCATTTCGGCCATATTAACTGACGCCATATTCAGAGACCCTCTTTTCCGAGTATTGCCTCTCTGAAGTGCACTCATCCTGCTATCGAAAAAGGCAATCCTCACAGTACTCGGTATAGAGGGACTTTAATGGGGCCACACAAGATGGCTGCCGATGAACCGTAATTTGGCTTCATGTGACGTCATGTATGTTCTCTCTATTTTCTTCCTAACTCTATGGTTTAGTTACTCATATTTATTTCTTCTTCTCCGGATTTGAATCACTTAAATAGGTTTATACTTGAAGGAATCTTCGGAGAGATTAAACTACAAATTTATTACTCTTCTTGTGGGATGGTGTTAATTAAGTAAATAGCTCCACTCCAGAAACCCAATATGGCGTCAGGAAAAAACACGAAGTCTGAAGAAGCGTTTCTGTGAAATCTTCTTTTCACATCTTTTCCATCGCATGAGGTTTAAGTTCTCATATCAAATACATGGAATGTACTCACCGATCTGCTTGCAGTCGAAATTTCTTCTTAAACATTACAGAAAACTGTTGACTGAATACAAAGGAGGCGGTGCTTAATTAACTAAGCGTATAGACGTTCGTGATGAAAACTGGCTTGATACTGCCCAGGATAGAATCCAATGGCGAACGTTTGTTACTGCGGCGATGAACTTGCGAGTTCCATAAGCCATAGAGTTAGTTAGTTAGTTAGTTAGTATAGACTTCCATATTGCAAACGGGTACAACTTACATCTCGTGATCCGCAAGGAACACGGCATCGAAATCTCGAACCCGAAAACTAACGGATAAAGAAACAAAGAAAAAAAAAGAATAAACTAAGAACATTCAAACGCAAAAACTAGTCGTATATTCTTGAAAAATATCTAACGATTAAAATAAAACTGGAACCCCAGTAGCACACACACGTGCTTTCAACGTTGATTTTAGGTTCATAACCGTTATCGGTTGAAAATAATTACGTTTAGTTTTAAACCATATTTCAACAAAGACGTCGTTGCGTTGATAAGGCGTTAATAGAACGTGTATTCAATATGTTATTTTTAACTATGTTATAGGTTTTGTTTAATGTGTTCCTTACTAATGTTATGTCAAAAAATAATATAATTAAAAGTTAATAGGATGACAGAAACTAAATTCTCACCGTGCACGTTGAAAACCGATTGAATGTTAAACCATATTTGAACGAAGATAGAATTTCGTTGATACAGCGTTAATGTGACGTAGTTTCAACTATCATTCATACTATGTCCAGATTCCGTTTCACACTTGTATTTCTAAAAGCAAACACAATGAAATTAACAGCATTTTTCAAGTTCTCATTTTCATGTCGAAAACATTGAATTTTAAACTATATTTCAACGAAGATTTAATGTCGTTAATAGGGCGTTAATCTATGACATAGATTTCTCTTTATATGCGTTTTCTAAGGCGACATATTACACTTATTGAGAAATACAAATTTAATACTGCGGCGATGATCAAAGTGTTAAAGAAGAAAAACTGCGCATAAGAAAGGAGGAAAGTATTCTTTATTTTCATTCGTAGATGATGGTGAACAATGCGTAGCAACTCCATTCAAGACTGCCTGTTAATATAGATACCGTAAAAGACCAGCAAACTCGCAACGTGGATCCATGGATGAGGGGATAAGACGACGAGCTACCAACGTGAAGAGTAAAACGTTCATGTGTTCGAACCCCACAGCCGCCGCTGGGTTATTTACTGTTGGATTTAACACCGTTATATATCATGATGAAAGCAACGGATAAAATGAAACTTAATGTGTGCATACCAACAGACAACATTCATACTTTATTTTGGCCAACTAAACCCGTTTCTTCCCAACCATTATTCAACGTCAAATAAACCGTTGAACAGGTGGGCATTTCAGTACATTTACAACGTTTCGGACGTTGATCCTGGACTATTGATATTCCCCGTTGGAAGCAAAGGGCGTTCCTTCTAAATCCTAGAACAGACTTTCGTTGAAGATCCAAAGCATCCGCGAAGTGTCCGCCTAGCCACTGCAGATAAAGAGACTTACCACAAGAGGAAAAATAAATTCCCTGTCCATTCTTTCCGCAAAACAAGAGACCCGTGCACCAACGGAAGCCAAGAGTCAATCGATCTCTCCTATTCACCAAGAGGTTATGAGTTCCTCGATATGATCAAGGGGCTACCTCTCGCATTGACCAAGAGACCGTTACTCTCTCGTATTAATCAAGAGATCACAATTCTTTTGAATTTCTCAATAAACTTTTGTGCCCCTCTAGCAAAGGGAGTAGATGAAGGCATTAATAAAATAAACCAACTGTTCAGTTGTTGGTGCACGTGTATTTCTGCTATGTTCAGATATGATCAACGATCTACATAGCAGAACCTGCACCGCCATGTTATGCTGACATATACAATAAACTATAACACATGCGGATATTTTACATCTAATTATTCGTAAATAGTATATATTTTATTATAACAATATTCATAGTGATTATTTAATCATTATTTTTTTTTACTTCTTTGTTAAAAGATTAATAATATTTAAAACAATGCAGAACATAATTTCTGTGTTGGCAGAGTCGCGCTCCATCTCCGGGGCACAACTGCTACTACCCAACGCTGACGCCTGACCCGGTGGCCTTGACAACTTTCGAATAATTTAAAATAATTCATCAACCATGAGACATCTATTGACTGAACTCAAAAACACACGGTTCTGCTTCCATATCAAGTAGTTAACAGAAAATCCAATAGATGGCATGGGATGCTGTACAGAGACATCGCAAATTATGGGTGCTTTTAGAGGTGCAGTTGCATATTCTCTTCACGAATATTTAGTACAAATGTGATTAAAAGTTAATAGTTGAAATTAATTCGGTTATAAATGAGAACTATTTGACAGAACAAATAAACAGACTAATAAAAATACGTATTACGTAATAATTGCTTCGGATGAGTTTTTGGCATCTTTGGTTCAGGTCTGGATGAGTTAGGTAGAAGGTGAGGAAAGTATCAGCCAGAGCCTTACTTACTGTAATGTTCGTTTTGGGAAACTTCCAAATATGAGGAAGAATTAGTGAGATATGTATTGTACGGTGTTTTGCGATCCATATCCTAGGCTAGAGGTACATATCTCTAAACAAAGTCAGGAAAGATTTTTGCAGAGAGGGGGAAATCCCAACAATCCCCGGCAACAAATAGAACACTACGTAACATCGCGGCATACCCCTGGTTGATCTGAGGCGAACCCTGGTAATCGTCCGCGGGCTTCGAAATTTGAATATTTTATTTATGGCTTTCAGGTATCGAAGACACGGGTGGGAGGGAAAAGGATTCGGGAAGGTGTCAAGCAGGGTATAAGTTTAAGGTACAATTCGGCATTTTCATGGTGTGACAGAAAGTCCCTGAGGAAAACTTAATCAGGACGGTCAATCCCTAAGATTGAGCCTACGATCTCCCGAATGCTAATGCAACGCTCTACTACTGAGCGATCAAACTGATCAAACCAGCGTACCTACTAATGACCGATCAGAAGGGACCACAAGAACTGGGTAATTCTTTGTTTTGGCGCCCTTCCCCGCGGCTAACGCCGCCCAGCTCCCTTCGGAAGCACCCTCTCCCCCTTGCACGCCTCGCTATGTCCTGGCAGGTTTATATACATCCTAGTTTTTAGTGGCCTCTTTTAAAATTGTAAATCACAACTTTTATTAAATTTCCTTTTGTGCATTTACTTAAAAAACGAAAAAACTTTAATTTTCTTTTTTTTAAAATGCAAAAAGACCACGCCAGGGTTTGATCATGGGACCTTTGGATCAGCTTTCTGACGCCTTGTCCTCAAGACCAAACCGCAGCTGCCGCGCTGAGCGCTTCTCGCTGTTACTTGTAGTTCAAGTTACGCGAGAGTGGAGATTTCCGGCGTTGCTCTAGTAAATTAACCCTCGATGTTAAAAACTTAAAGCAACGACGGTTTTCCGTCGTTACTCAAGACACAACCTATCTTGAAAACAAAAGCGGGGGTCGTTTTGGGCCCTCCGTAAAAAATGGAAGAAAGTTGAGTTTGAGTAGCACGCAAAAATTGTAGAATGTTATGTTATGTTTGTTCGCCCGAAACAGCCGGATCAAAGAATGTCTAGCTGGGCCCCGAAGCCCGCGAAAATTTCAGTTTGAAAACGGCCAAAAACGTTTGACGGCCGAAACAAACCATATTTGAAATGACTTTATTGCGTACCAATGCATACATAACATTTCATAACTACTCGAACCCCAAAATGTGGAAACTGGTATCATATTTTTATTCTTTGTTTTGCAAAAAGCAATTGGTCCCTTTAGAGTTCCAGGGACCCGGCTAAATATTGTTTTAGAACTTCCATATTTGGCATGGCTTTGTTTGCTACTAATGCACAACTTTTGATGGCAACTGGAATCCCAATATCTGAATATAAAAATTTCGGCCCACGCAGGTTGTCCCCGAAATAATGGTGTAAACTTCAGATGTGTTTATTTCCATCAAAACAAGAAAAAAAAAGGATCATTTGAAGGAATTCAAAATTATGTGTAGTTTCAGACCTACAGGCACTCAAAGTTACGTCTGTATTGTCAAAACTGTTATCATAGAACGACACAGAATAACGTCATCGGTATCAGCTTAGCAAATCACGCTCGAAGTAGTACGCAACATATCTACTTAAGGCTGTAGATCATCCCCGCCATCTTGGTACGCACTTTCCATTGATTAACATGGGAATTGTTTTACTCGTCTTATACTTTTCAGGAGTGTCGTTTTAACTTCTGCTTTCGACAAGTTTATCCTCATGTTCTCTTTTACTCATGCTACTTTATAGAAATGCAATATTTTACACAGAAACAGTATAATTTCCCGTTAACATATTGTGATTTATATAGCATACTATTAATAATACATTATAATTATATATTTGGAGAAACTTCACAAACCAAAACTATACAAGAGTCAAAATAACCACTAAGACAAATTTTGTGAAAGCAGAACTTAAATATTCTGCTTCCGAGAGGCATAAAATGAGTGAAACAATTCCCGTGTAAATCAATGGAAGGTGCGTGCCAAGATGGCGGGGGTGATCTACAGCGCTAAGCAATGTTTGTGATTGAGGAAGTGCCGCATACACAGGTTTCGTAACGTAAGCATTTCATTGTCATAGAATGTAATGGTTTAACAGGTGCAAGCATTAAAATTTTCTCTAAGCTGCATACGCCAATCATAAACATAACTTTGATAGATGTACAGGGTACTACATAGATTGTCATTTGGTGGGACGACCCCACTTACGCTATTACTTGTCGAGATACGAAGTCATTTGTAACGATGCCAAAGAAAATTAAGAAGATGTGATTTCTAGAAGTTGCGATGTATACCTGTAGATGTCTCTACCAGTGCTCGATAGTAGCGACAATTGCCGCCACAGTTGATGCCTTCAGTTTCTACCCAAGGATGTTCTAATAGAGGATATGCGATTTTGCCAAAAAAATGAAGTCAAACTTCATAGCTTAGTCTCGCCCAGTTAGCTCACTTACTCCGATCAAAAGCATTGTTTTCGACTAATAAAGATGGTAACAAGCTCTCTAGTTGTTCGCTAACCAATCAGGTTCGCTTGGTCGATGGTCATTTGTTTTTTGGCTTTATTCTTTCTCTGCACATGAGATAGCTACAAGCAAATCCTCTATTAGAACATCCTTCTTTCTAACCAACCAACCGTCATTTTTTTATCTATATAACTGAACGAAAAAGAACTCTTTTACTTCCTACAGACGAAAATCGATATAAAATCAAGAGAAAAGAAAACATAAGTTTAGAAGGCAAAGATGAGATAAAGAGCAATCTATTTCTAAAGAATAAAAAGATTATAAACCTAAATATAGAAGATAAAGAATATTAAACTTATTAAACATTGTTTTTATGAAACATAACGACTATTATGTTCGAAAACTTCATTGACATCTGAAACGGTCTTGAAGCTCCGTTCCATTTGTATTCTATTTGTTTTAGTTATAATTTTTACTATATCGAGCTTCAAAGTTAAAAGATCTAAAGATCTTTACTGTGGTGATTTCAGTATCATCAATATTCTTTGACGATCTCCTTTTCATGTTTCGAGCCAAGGTATATGCGCAAGGTTTCTATCTTGGACTACTTTATGACGTATCTTCCTTCACTCTTCCTTTTATTACTCATCTTGATTAGATAATAGTGTCAGCTTTCGTTAATGGACCAGGATCTTAGCTCATCTTAGTTATGTTTTTCTTATTATTGGCAGATCTTCCCGCCAAGAAGAATTATTGCTCTTGAATATTAAATAAATTAGATAATAAATTTATTATCTTAATTAATATTTCGTTTAATTTCAGTTTTACAATATCTAATGATTTTGATCATTCGTTCATTGTGCCAAAATAGTAGAATTGTTGGTTTATTTGGTTCAAAACCGAGATCTGTTCTGGTGTTGTTTTGAGTTGCGCTTTCGTTTTTCAGTTGTTGCGAGAGAAAGTGTATCGTTCTATCAAAAATGGATGCTGTAGGTGCATGAAGAAGAAGCGGGTCACTGACGCTCTATGAATTAAGAACAGTTTATGTTTAAATTACTATTTTCGCATATTAAATCAATGTTCCTGCTCAGGTAATGAAATTTAGGCTAAATTAAGAAATAAGCAGCCCATGTCCACTAACCAGTTCGAAGGATCTTGGAGACTGATTTCTCGTCCTGATCGTCTGCTTTAAGCGAAGTAAGACATCTTGAAATTCAGTGATTAAATATTTCTTTCTCGTGTTTTGGACTTTTGACACGAAATTAGTCATATCTAAATTCTGTTTTCAAAATTGCAATTGATTAGTACACGATGTGTAATATTGAAATATTGAATTTTATAGTGCAAGGTTGTTTTGTAACCATGCAGTGCTAACTAGGTTAGGGGACATGGGTCATCCATATGTAATAATTCCGTGATTTTTTTAAGCAGTGAATTCGTCAACAGATCTCGTTTTCTCACCTATATAACGTTATGAATTCTGAGTGAAATCATGTTTTAAGTACTCACTTTATTTGATTTGTATAGCTACTCCTGCGAAAGGTATATTAAATTTAGCTCACCATGAAATCTTTTACATACGGTAATGGTTGAGTAACTGCGTTCTGTTTCGACGGCTTTAGTTTCCGTTCGTTAGTTTTCATGTAAAGTTAAACAGTCCAAGAGTTGACTAGATCGCAAAACCCAAATAAAATTCAATTTCATGTCATAAAATTTGGGTTAACTATAGTAGTGACGCACCAATTTTTAGAAATTTACAGGAGGAATTGAGATAATTGTGTGATGTTTGAGAGTATTAGGGAGGTAAATATTGATGTTGGTAACATTTGAGGTGAATAATGATATAGTTTTAGTGTGTTTTGAAGATGTTTTAGGACGCACTGCATGTTGTGGCGGAAGGCGATAAGGTAGTGTTGAAATGGCGTGTTTTTGTGATAATTATGACATTTCTTGCGTTATTGTTATTGAATCGTATGGAAATGACGAGGGAAAGTGCATTTTAAATGTTATTTAGCAGAGTATTTATGTAAGGAAAGGAAAAGGCCCCGAAACAATTGTACACGACTTTGTAATGGAAACTGGGGGAGTTAACACGCCTGTGTGCTGAAGGTAAGTGTGAATATGTGTCAAAATATATTTTGTAAAGATACATGACCGCACCTAACTTTACCTAACCTCCACGTTCATATGTTCAGTAATTTAAGATAATTTACGAAAAAGGAAATCGATTCTGGTTTGGTTTTAGTGATTTTAAAATTGGTGCGTCACTACTATAGTAATGCCTAAAATTTTGAATATTTAGTTTTGGAAATAGTTCAGAAATGTCAATTTCTGCTCTGTTCAAACAGGTTAGTGTGTAGAGCTTCACTCTGCCCACCTTGTAACTAGCTGTGATTAATGTTTGAAGTTCAGAAAGTGATTTTAGTGGAACTGACCCACCTTTTACGGTGTATGTAAATTGTTAGAAAGAGTAAACAAATTTCGACGTTCTGTAATTACGAATGAAATCGTTTTATGTGAAACAGTGATTTAAGCATCATTTTATGAAACAAGAATCTGGACTTGAATTGTGAAAGTGAAATAATTTTGGTTAAATTATATTTCCACAATTTTGAGTGATAGAAAGTTTCTTATGGACAGAACAGCGAATTAACAAATATACTTTTTTTTTCAAACAGAAATATGGTATGTCGGGTTTTCTCTTCAAGAATTTGTGAATTTTCGAACTTTGTATTTGACCATAATTTTCTTTTATTTCGAATAGAATTACTGCGCTATCGAAATTCAGATCTAGAAAGATTTTGTGTCAATATCTTAACTTTCATGTCATTTTATTGAAAAAAAAACAGTGAGTAAAAAGGGTTGACCTATTTCATTAAATATTTCTCACATGTAGGAGTAGCTGGTGTTCAAGTTATTTAACAGCAATAATAATTTACACTGATATTACTTTGCGACTTACAGTAGAAGTGCTATATTAAGTTTAATTTTCTTTTACCAAAAGTGAGTGCACGTACATTAAATTTTCAATGTTTTAGTGTTTTCCTATGAGGGAATTTATTTTAGCGCTGTTTGAGTTTAATATTTTCTACAGTGGCCTTGTACACCAGGGGACAATATCGCTGTCTTCTGGCAGATAGGTAGTATGTTAGAACTTTCATTTCTTCTACTCCTTCTCTTTCTGCTAGAATATGACGAATGTCACTGGTGCAGTTTTCAACTGCAGGTCTTACCGTAGTGCGCGGTCCATTATTAATGCGTGTATGTGTGTGCTATGTACTCGTTGGTTTAAAGAGATTCAAGATATTTCTGTTGCCACCGCTTTTATTTGAGTTTTAAAGTTAACTTCGGTGAATTACATGTGATCCTGGATAAACTTTAGTTTATCGCCTCCAGTCAGTTGTCCGTGTGCATTGAGGTTTGCGCTAGTCTGGCATTTTCTGTGCGGTGATGTGGGTTGTTCTCTGCGTTCTCTTCTCTGGTGGGGTGGGAAATTATTTTCTTCTCTGTCTCCCCCGCCTTTTCCATCGTTTCAACTTATGTCTATCTCTGTGCTATGCTTCAGATTTAGTTATCCTTCGGTAATCGCGTGCTTCCTCTTTGGAATCTCTTCGTACCTGTATGTCCTGGGATAAGAGATAATATTTTTAATATATATTCGATAGTCTGATTCCTTATCTTTCTTGTCAGTTGAGTGGTCGTGGGTCATGACCTCGGCTGGTGAAGTTGTATTATAGCTTTCGAGTGACCCGTTTGAGTTGGTCCAGCTTGATAACTTCCAGTCTGGATGTCAATGGAGACTCTTCGCGAGTGTTACACACTTGTCCACGTGAAAGTGGAGTTTCACTTTCTTCTCTTCTTACCCTTCTTTAGGGGAAAGGGGGCGCCTTTTGTTTGTGAAGTGTGACGAGGCTTCACTGGGGAGCGTCCGGAGTGCTTGCATATGTGTTGGCGGTTAGGCTGTTTTTATCCGGCGCTTGTTTCCCGACTTTGATGCTGTGTGATCTGCTGATGTGGCTTTGTGAGGGCCCCTTTTCACATCCCAGCCAATGAAAATTAATAATTTCCCGCCAATAGCATTTCTCGACGGTATCACGTGATCTTATTCCCGTCCGCGGACCTACTCATCAGATGGCAACACAAGTCTTTTGTATATTATGCACAGTATAGCGAGAGGCACTTATTTTCTTTCACGATGCCGCCAAAACTTTGAACGCCTATACTCGGAAACTAAACAATTTCATAATTTATTTTAAGGAGCCTTTTTCTTGATTTAATGTGAATAATCATCTCCCGGTCGTATTATTTCAGACACTCGATATAACCTCGACAATATAAGATTACAAATAAACTCTTTAAAATAATTAGATGTATTACCTTTGCTTCCTAATTTATATCTTGAAAGAATTAATGGATGTGTTTTATTCTTTAAATCCATGTAGTTATTAATTCCAAACAATGATATTCAAAGTTTATTTCTTCTGTTCGTTTTCTCAATTGTTGTGGTTTCAAATATTACTTCCTCATCAACTACGATATATCGAAAATGTAATGAACTAGAAGCTCTTTTATTTCATGACGTCAGAGACAGGAATCAGAAACCAATTTACTGTTACAATTATGTTGGTTCATTTATTATTAACTCAAAATAACAAGTGTCAGGTATTAAGGACAGTGTAATGCATTGGAGTAAATGTCATTTGTAAAGCAAACAATGGATATTTCACTGCATGCGAACAAATTAGTTTCATTAAACCTCTGGATCTAATTATGGTATATTTCGTACCGCAACAACGTTATCAATTCCATAATGAGAGTTGCCAACCTGTACGATCCGCATGGAAGTGTGCGATAACTTGTGTTTGAATACGATACGACGTACGATCTGCTACAAACGTACGTTAATTTGCGTAGACATTTTAAAATTCAATTAATGTTTCTTTTACGAGTGAAATTAAGATATAATGGGAACCTTGAAGGGAGTATCAAAAAGCGATGTTTTAAGGACGTCTCTGAACTTTAGAGCTCTAAGCGAACAACGAATTTTACGACTCTTTCAGTGTAGAAAGGAATTTGACGCCAGGCATTTTATCGTTGTCGTAAACGAGAGTGATTCGCGTAGAAATAAATAAGAAAACCTAAGCTGACTTTTCTAACCTAATCTAACCAATGGTTAACTAACCCAATTTACACCTAACATAATGCATGGACTGGGCCCGTGTTTTACTCCCTTCCCAAGATTAATTACAGATATTGTCATGCATAGTATGTTTTCAACTGTGTCAAATCTTTACGACATGTGTAGGGGGGAATAGTTCTTCGTAGCCTTGCCTAAATATGTTATTTTATGAAAGAATGTTGTTATACACAGTAAAAAAATCGTCTTAAATTTACTGACCGATTACCGTCAACTCTCGCTCCCAACTGATTACCCTAAAATGTACGGGCCACTAAAATGTTTCATAAAAACGGCTGACCAGGTTGCAAAATAATATTGCTTGTCTTTATAAACTGCTCCTAGTTTTTAGTAGCCTCTATTTGGTATATTAAATCACTACTTTTATTAAATTTCCTAATGCGTATATACATAAAAAGAAGTTAATTTTCTTTTTTTTTTTAAAGTAAAGGTAACCATTCCAGGGTTCGATCCTGGGACCTCCGGATCAGCTTCCTACATTCACCTCACTGGACTAAGCTGGGAGCTGACGAAGAAGCGCTTGTCTGTGTTACTTATAGTTCACGCTCTGCGCCTGCGCGAGAGTGTACCGGAAGTCTTTCTACGTGTGTTCTCGAGGTCGGGGAATGGTTCTGAAAAAGAAATATTGCTTTTCTCATAGCCAACTAAAGTTTAGTTTTTTTACCGCACAAGGTTCATAAATTAACATGTTGCTTTCCCATACATTACCTTTCTTAATTTTGAATTTCCAGCTATCTTCAACATAAACAGTACACACAACACACGAAGTACATACAACATAACACAAACAAATCGACGCGCCATCAATACACTCAATTGTGATTTTTTTTTTCTCCAATGTGCATGCTCGATACAAGTAGTCTGACAGGAAAATGGTCTCCTACCATTATTCTAGAAACACGGTAAACCGTATAATTTTCATGGTAGGAGGCACTTATTTTCACGGTTATTGGTTACAGTGTAGTAGTTTATATTTAAAAAATCGTGTTTCCAAGTGTACGATATAACTAGTTAAAATACGACAATTTAGTGTGTACTGTACTATTCTAACAATGGAAATAGTTGGCAACTCTGTTCCTAATTCCAGGAAAGCTGTAGTTTTTTAATTCAATATTTCCTTTCTCAGTATAGCACGATTGTTTATTTCTGGTGTTACCATTCTTGATCCTTGGTTCAAGGATATTCATTTCAGCTTTCAATAAAAGTATTTAAATAAATTTAAGGTAAGTTTTTATGATGAAAGAGTTAAGACTGTTTCTCTTAGTTCAATTAAAATTTAGAAACAATTCCAACTCTGGAAATAGTTCTTCCCAGTCATTGAAGTGAGCTTAAACAAATATTCGTTCCAATAGAAAAGCTGCTTTTGCTATTGCACTACTGGACTTCACGGGTTTAGTTGCAATTGTTTGCAGGTAGAATTGCGTTGATATCAAGGTAATTAAACAATTCTCAGAGTGCGAGTCGAGAAATTTCATTAGGTTACGTGGATCCTCAAGTTTCTCAAAGCCCTCATACGAGGATGTATCAAAATATTTTGATATAAATAGTTTCAACCTATATCCCCGTTCTTCTTATGTTGTACATAATTCATGTTCAGATTAAGTTTTATGGAACAACGCATGTGTTATTTAAATTCTTAAGCAGTAGATGTGAATGGGATAGGCTTAACAACAAAGATAAACATTCTGTAACAGCATATTTTCAGAAAGTGGACAAATCTAACTTATATTGATCGACTCCAGAAACCAAGGGTTAAAATTGACTTTGGCGAATAAACAAAAGCTTGAGATAATCTTTTAAATACAGGGCGCGGAAAAACTATTGTATGAAATTGAAGGGTGAAAAGAGTTGTCAAATGCAAGCATTTTCAATATAGCAACCGGGGATCTCCCAAGTCTCGTTAACGCCCGAGACGCCAACGATTTGGAGCAGACAGCATTTTCGTTCAGTTCGTTGGTGTTCACGTGATAGGTGAGCTGCCGAATTACGGAGGTTCAGGTGGATGTACTTACAACTACAATTCTTCGTCACTGTTAAGTGCTTTGTGAATTGAAATGTGTGAACTGTGGTTCCATCGAATTGACATCCGTTAGTAAGTGCGGTTTAGTGCATTTTGGTGAATAAGAAGCTGAAAACAATGGGTGATCGAGTGGACTGCACGTTCGCCGAGTTAGTTGATATGCATTTGCCGTACTGTGAAGTGCGACGTCAAATGTGGTTCCAACACGAAGATCCCTGCCCCATTTTATCTAAGCTGTGCGT
>JAGDQP010042800.1:0-16430 GCA_022664845.1 Lepisma saccharinum
ATTGACAGGCTCATTAAGATTTAACCGGCAACAGTCTTCGTTCTGGTCGCCAACCTGCTTGCCAACTCGGTCTGTCGCCGGTAAACGCCAGGACCTGGTCATATCACCGTAAACCAATCATTGAGGTTATGATTGGGCGTCACTTACGAGCATAACCAGCCAGCTGTGCCTGGAGTCATCCGCTGCCATCTTGCCGCCGCGTGGAAGGAGCCCAGGGTTCAAGCCACGCTGCCGTCCGTCAGTCCCCTTTGGATTGTTGGTAAGTGAGATCAATGGTTCGTTTGCTGATGTATTTAGAAGTGGTGAAGTCTCGTTGCCCGAATATCTTGGTTAAGTCCTGTAATTGTATGGATCAATAAAATCCCCTCTTGGTTTTGGACCGCGGCATATCATTTAAGTATTCCTAGCGTCTACCTGATACCTATGCCTATACCAGTAGCTACGTAACAAGCCCCCAAGGTACTTTCCAAGCATTTGCCGTCCTTCGGGTAAGGATTACCTCAGTCACTCCAGGCAAGTGCCGGGATGGTACCACAATTTTCAAGAGAGGAGCTCTTGAAGTCATCAATATATGCTCGTAAATTTGTGGGTTCATAATTTATTAATTTAGAAGTATAGAAACAGCCTTTCACTTTAAAGATAAAAATGTGTTTTCAGTTTGTTTGAGAAAAAAGTTTTCCTGAAAGATCGTCGGCAAGTTTTCGCGTGAATGGAAGTCGACATCTTAAGTGCCGATGATTCTTTGATCATGATTAGTTCTTTTATGCACCGCACAATTTCGAACAATGAACCCCTTTGGTTTCACAGGGAGTAAACCAAGGAGAGCCGTTATAGGTTCTTGTTGAGTGGGGAGGAGTGTAACAAGTTTTGCTAGAGTTCTCTCGCCAGGAAACTACCTTCAGTCCTGACTAGTTGGCACTCGAAACTTTGATTATTACTTTTATGGATATGACGTAAATACGATGTTTGTTAAAAGCTTTTTATAATGATTTATTTATCTTCATACTAGTCTGAAGACGTGGAGATTCGGTTTCTTTTGTTAAGCTTTTTTTGAAGGTAAATTCCTAGTCTCTGGCGAGAAGCCCGTATTGCAAACTTAAAAAAGTATTACAGATACAGATATTTCTTACGGGCACCATCAGAATCCCACTCCTTTCAACACAATGGCGGGCCCGACCAGGGACTTAGCCCTCCCATTTCAACATTTCTTCCTGAATTTCTTTGCCTGAAACTCATGACGCTACATTCTAAACACAATATTCACTCAATAGGAAAAAAAACAACAACAATTAAATGAAAAATTCTTAGACAGCAGATCAGCTTGTTTTCTTTGCGGGAAGGAAATATTCTTTCCACTTTTCTTGCACAAGTGTATATTTGGGTATAGGGGGGATAATGTAAGAGAGTGTTTCGCATATTTTCTGAGGGAACGATTCTTTGACCTCTTCGTATCAATGAGCCAATGAGATAGAAGTGTCACACCAATGATGGCCAATCATTTTTGATGTCACTCGTCTGCTCCACGGAACGCAATAGGTTTGCAGTTTTTGGGGGGTGTTTTAAGCTTTGTAGGGGACATTTTTAGTAAATTTTACTTCGGCCCGTCACGATTATGAATGCGATGCTAGTTTAAATTCACATCAATGCCCTAACCGGGATTCAAACCCGGCACCGTATAACGATCACGCTGGGGGCAGAGGTGACGAAGAAGAGGTCATCTTGATTTTGCCAGCGGATACGTAGATTTGTAGGAGCAGCATTGAAATTTCGTACAACAATAAAAATACATTAGACGTATATGGAGGTAGTGCTGCCTTCTTTTGTTGAAGATCGTTGTTTTACATTAACCTTAATAGGAACACTGCCTGTATACAGTCCGCTCGCTATAGGATCTAGATATAGAGGCATGATGTTGCACCTAAGCTGAAACTCAACTCGTTCAGAATTATTTCTTTCGTTTATATATTTTTGGATGGTTTTATGTAACTAGTGGGGCATTAGAGCGAATTAAGACCCATTATTTATCTTTCAGCACATTTACCTGCAATCCTCACCTATATCTTAAGTAATTCGGTTGCATTCGCTATAACTTTACCTCGGGCAAATTTGTTCTGATTGTGATAGGTGTGAAATTTTCGTGAAAGTATCATACTGTTGCTACTGTTTTCCTCTTATCTAGAAAGGAAGGGAAAGGCCGACTCTCCCACTAAAATTTTCTTGCCTCATTCTAGAAAATTAATTTTATAGTATTTTCGTAAATAGGAGGTAAAGTAATGTGCCTCACCCCACTAAAGGTTCCGTGTCCCCCTCTACAGTTTGTGGCCGGTGTTGCTACGACGGAGGGAAAAAGGAGGAGGATATAATAATTCATGAAACGTTCGTGACACAACGGACGGAACGATAGCAAACTTCTCGACATTGTAGTTACATTACTCACCGATAGATGTCCGAATGTGTATAAATTTGCCAGTTCACATGTGTGGAGTGTGGACCAAGCTTCCTTGGTGTGGACCTTAGTCAATGAAAATGTGACAACAGACATTATTATACATATTTAAATAAAATCGCATATTAAAATAAAATCATTTTAGATAAATTTTAAGCTGTTGTGGGGAAAATGCACTAAAATGTCTTTAAAATAATGATGAATACAATGGTTAAGAAAATGTATTTATGAAATATCTGACAACCTTTTTGAAGCTAAAGCAATAATAATGCAGGGTATTTATCTATTGTTTTTTACCGAGCGGCCGTAACTCAACTGCCAGAGCGTTAGTTTCACATTCAGATGATCCTGCGTTCTATTTCATGAAACGACTCTTCAAGTCTGCACTCTTCATTTTCATACACTTCTTGTTATTTACGTTTCATGTACAAATAAATTACAAACGATTTGGAACAGGGTAGAGTGCAAAGTGGAAAGTTTTCGTTCTTAGAAGAATATTTAGCAGTCTTCAGTTTGCACTTATGCATTCTTTTCCCATTCATTTGCAAATATGCAAAGCGCGAAGATTTTTTATTTCACAGTTTTCAAAATTTCGGATATATTTCCTATTGAAAACTTTTCAGGTTAAAAATAAATTATGAAACACAAATGTCTATAAGTGTTCAAATTCTTCTCACTCCTTCATTCTTCAAGTTTACGCTCTTCAAAATATGAAACGAAGTAAAAGAGCGAGTACTGAGAACATTTTCATGAAACCCAGTTACTCTGCAAAGTGAAAAGTGCAGAATAAAGACTTGTTCATGAAATAGGGTCCTGGAATCAATCCAAAGGCAAGCAATGCTTGCTGATTGACATTTTTCTAGCTCTTTCTTTCGGTCATACCAGACTAATCCTGAGATCGTACTTTGCTTTCAAAGTATGCCCTAGAGTCGAGACGACTTTCTTCCTTTCCTCTACCCTATACCGTCTTAAAGCAAAGTTTCTTGAAGATTATGAATAGAATTACAATTCAAATAATAATATTTGCTAAGACTTAATAATATTAAGCTTAAATATTGTTTTAATTTTCTTGCATTTTAGTGCATTTTTTTTTTAAAAAAAGGTTTATTTCTTTTTTCCTAAAATTCTTGCTATTTTTTGAATTTTTAAATTTTCCCATAAAAGTGTTGACATTTTCTCATTCAAAAACGTATCCGCCCCCCTCCCTCCCGAAATTCATATCCTTTGTAAAAACGAAACCAACTTCTAGAGAGATGCCTGCTCTCGTTGCCGGTTGCCATACACTCAAACCCTTTCTTCTACGCAACCCAAAAAACATTGCGGTTGTGGGGGCTGCATAAGGAGACAGGATGACATAAATACTAGACACGAACTCTGCATTTCTGAATTGTTACTGCACACGGCACAGTTAATCGATCAGATGATTCAGCATGCGTAATCCACATGTTTTCATGTGTTTATCAATCATCAGTTTCCTTGAAGATGGAGTCGAATTAGCTTCCGAAACGTCGAAAATATTAATTCCTACATAACAGTGGTTAAAAATATATAAATCATTCTAAAGAATTATGACAATTGTCGACTTGATAGAACAGAGTTAGTGGCTTTTCTACATTTTCCTAACTTTTTCTACATCTATAGTAAAGATACTACAATGAGATCACTGCGCGAATGTCCTTTGTAACACCCAAAAGTAACGTCCAAATCGGTCCAACAATTAAAAAGTTATGGCTGTAGAAACATTAAATAATACAAATGCTTCAAATGAAATAACCTCCCTTTTGTTTCGAAATCGGTTAATAAAAAGTAAATGTCTAGTTTATCTGTGGCATTGAAATGCATGCTACTTTTTGAAATTGCTTGTTTTATTGACTTTAATGCCCTGTTGCACAAAACTCTTTAATTCTGATCCAGGGATTAAATTTACACGTCATAGATAAAGTATTTATAGAGATATATGCAGCGAATTCCCAGTCATTCCTTCCATGCCACCTGATGTTAGTCCAGTCGAACTAGGAATGAAGTTTTGTTAGTAAGCCATGCGCAGTATCTACGTTTCTAATCTACTGTGGGCCAATAAACTTAAGTATCAAATACCGAACTTGAACTCGTTTTTAAAATTGAATGCAGAAACAGTTATTGCATACTTCTACTGAACTGACACCACGTGGCAAAAAACAGAACGTTCTCGGTGTAGTATTAGGTCGCCTTTTCATGCAGGCGCTAGCCGAGTTTCTTGCTTGCACTTTTTAAGGTAGAAACCTGAATCAGTTTTCATAGATGTTAATTAAAATTAGTTTTTTTTTTTAAGTTTTCAATGTTATTCTTCATATCATCAGTAGTTTTAAGAATTGAAAATACGAAGTGTGAGTACCAGGTCCTCTTAAGGTGACCATTCTAACCTTTAAGACAAAAAATACGATCGCTACTATTTTCACGTAGGACGTTGCTTCACAGGAACAAATATCTGGTAGGGGTGCCAACTACTCGGCTCAGCAGTGCGGTACATTTCTTCGGGTTTCAAAAACGTATAGCCAATGTGAAGGGCATGAATGGGGCCAACTGCTGGTTAGAGCGTGCCAAAAATAGGTCATTTTGCTGGTTTGAAGAAAACATAATAATAAAATTAATGTTTTGCTTTTTTATTGTTTTGCTTTAAAATTAATTTCGGCGAAGATCAAAGTGTTTACTGTCAGCCATGAACAGAAAAGTAAAGCAGGAATAGATCTGCCCTTCAAGTTTCACAACAACAGTGGTCTAAAAAGTTGCCAATAACTGGCACGTTTACCCTATATTAACTAGTGGTTCAAGCTAACCCAAGGTCGCTGTTATTATTATCAGTAGTAGTAGTAAATTTAGGCGTAGGAAATTTTGTTGAAAAAGTGTAATTTCTGATGCTTCAGTTGGTACATTTTTCAACGCCGACTATTTGGTAACACTGTGCCCTTATAAATACTGATAACGTCGCAAATAGAAAAAAGGATCATGTCAGTCATTTCTGTTATTGCAAATATAGATATTTGATGTTTGAATTCATTTAAATGTGTTGTGCTAGAGTGTACATTAATTTCTTCGAGTAATAACGTGTATATACTTTCATTTTTTGTTTTCTGGCTTCAAACTTTCAAGAGAGCTTAGATCTATTGATCGAGGCTTAATACCAGAATTTTGTAGAATTACGAAATCTCTAGTTACATCTTGGATTGGCGCAACAGTAATTCCCTGCTTAATCTTGATCTACGATTTTATGCAACCTGGCATAGGTGTCATAGATAAGAATACCTACTACTTATGTACCATGCTTTCCACTATCTCCCCCCCTGAAAATACTTTCCTTATTAATTGAAAATACTTTTAGCTTTTCTTCACTAATTGATTAATTTCATCTGTTTGTTTCTCGTTGTTGGGCCATTAAAAAAACTACATAAATTAAAACAATGAACTAACTTATATTAACGCTGCAATTTGCAATTACTTATTTTATTAGTATATGCATGAAAAGCATAGTAGAGTCTATAATTTTGATTTTATTTATGGCCTTTAGGCATCTAAAGCTCAGGCCGGGATAGGGGAGGTAAAAGGACTCGGGAAGGTGTTGGCCAGAACCTATGTTGAAGGTGCCATCCTGGCATTTGCCTGGTCAGACTGAGGATAAAACTGGGCAAAACTCAGTCAGAATGGTCGGCAGCTGGGAACGAACCCACAGCCTCCCGAATGCTATGCCAACGCTCTACCACTGAGCTACAGCAGTTTGGTGTAGAGCTTATAAAATAAATCCGTTGGCTACTTATATAATCATTATTCATGTTTATTTTTATTTCACCATGTTGTTGCGGGATATAGCAAAAGAAGCTGGGATGAATTCTGATTAGTTTCAGGTATCCACAATTTTGAAAACAACTGATATCCACTGTAATAGGGAATGTGTGCGCATGAGTTGGAAGCATATGGATATTCATTTATATGTCGCTAACAATAAGGGAGGGAAAAGTTCAGCATATTCAATATCATATGATCGTTTTTTTATGTTCTTGATGACTTTGTTAGGATCGGGACATATTTCCGTCTCGTTTTCATTGAAGTCATTGTTATTTCACCTGTTGCGTGTGTTTCTACAGTGTTCTATCGAAAAATCGTGGAGTTATTACAGTACCTCTCTATACGTGACAGATCACGTGATCAAGAAGAGGGAAAAATACCGACATACAGTCCAACATTTGATTCAGTCCAACATTTCCTGTTTATCATATTGACATAAGTTGCTGGGACACGACATCAAGCTTTCATTGTTGTCAAGTTACTCACTTTATAGCTGAATCTAGCACTTTTGAATATCGATTATATAGTGTCGGCAACACTGGAAGCTTTGGTTCGGCTAGCGCTTAGACGCAGAACATTCTAAGACTGTGTTCTGTATAGCTATACCCTATATGAGCGCTAGCTATAATCTTGGTTGATAGGGAACAAGTTACAAGGAGATTAGAAGCGAGTAGGGAAGTCTGGTTGTCATGCGCAGTCACGAAAGGGGACTGAAAGTATTACGGGAAATTATCTTTGTCTGTCTCTCGTTTCCGTCTGTAGAGAAAGGACAATGTCACTGGAATAATGTGAAAGATCAATCAGTGAATTGATGATATCCATTTGCCTTTGTGTAACTACATTATGTAGCAAAACTCGGAAGAAATATCACAGATGAAACAAGGGTGTTCATAACGATATGGATTGTTGCTTATTCTGTTTCTTACGTGAGTATTAGGTATTGCCGGTCGTCTTGCATGCTATGTAAAATTACATGAGTGTGACGGAACGACCACTGAAACTTTTGAGACCTAATCACAGTCATCAATAGAGAATATTCACTGTATAGAATGAAATGTGATGTGGAATAAGGATTGCGTAGTTATGTGTAATAAACTGTTTTCGATACATGTTCGCGTAATATACGTGTAAAGAACCCGTAAAACATGTAAATACTTATATTGGGGAAATATTAAAAAAAAATCTAGATTACTGATTTATAGTGTCAGTTCTGACTCATAGTCTGACCAGTGCCACAATATGCCGCTATGAAAACAATATTTGATATAAATTTACAATTAACGATTGTGCTTCTCACAGGAATGCCAGATTATGATTGAACATGATTGTACAACAAACATCAACATATAATTCCATGTCTCTTCATGATTTTGTTTGAATTATTACAGACTACCACGGGTATACTAATGTTTCTTTTTCTTACCATAAAAAAAACTTTCATTATGATAATGTTTGGAATAAACTAGTTAGCAGATAAACAGTGCGGAATATTAATGTGGCTGTAAGTTAGTGTTGGTATGTGACACAAAGATTTAAAGTGTATGCCAATATATTATCTTTTTGTGAAAATCTAGACGAATTGTTAATTAGCCATTGATAGTATCAGTGACAGCATAGAAGCAAAAATTAGTTCCTTTTGAAACAAGTCGTGTTCTGTAACGTTTTGTTGAATCTACAGTTTCTCTTGTAACCCCCATGAGACACACACACACACACACACCAGCACACACACACAAACGTTTTAGGAAAACAGAAAAACGAAAATCATTACGTTTAACGTAGTGTAGAAACGACAAAACTGCTCTCTAGCGGCGACCGTTCAAGCTACGAGCATAAACATTTGTGATGGGATAGAGTGAAACCTTGTGCATCTGGCCCAGGATTTTCGGTTTGAGGGGGTATAAAGTCAAAACTGGGAGGGTGTAAGTGAAGTTTTGTACAGTTTCTATCGTTTTTTTCACAACAAAATATTTAAAGTTGGGGGGAGTAAACAGGAGGGGGTCTGGCGGAATCACTGATCTTGCCATGTCAGTAATTAAAATTTGCAAAATTTTGGTTAAAAAACAACAAAACAACAACTTTGGTAAACTTTAATTTGTATGGGCCATTCGAGTAACTTTTGACTTCGATTCGTCACGGTTATTTGTCACGTTCTAATTAAAATCCACAATCACAAACATCTGATTATTATTATTATACCCTATCCGGGATTCGAACCTAGGACCTTCGAGTAGACACATTTTCAGTTGTATCACTTTTCTATGTCATGCGCGTTAAGATAACATGATAACAGTCAACATGGATGATGTCCAAAGTTTTGGTACAAATCGTTAGGCTTACATGATTTTGAAGATTGAAGTTATTCTACGTCTGGATAATAAATCGAACACAATTTACAGAAGCATTTGTAATTAAAGGTGATTATGCAGATTTCTTTATAACCAAAAAAAGTGTCAAAATGCTTTTACGTGAACATATAATTATTTCTTGTGTATAAAATTAGATATGAACATTTATTATGCTAACATAGTTTTGAAACTTGTTGAAAGCTTGCAACATTTAAGTGTTCTAAAAATTTTCTAGTTTTTTTTCTTTCTCCTATTACTACTACTACTGGCTAAAACTACAACAGCAGCAACTACAAAACCACTATTCTACTATCATTTATTAGTTATTACCTTTCTTTTCAAGTTATTTCGTTATTTTCATCGCATGAAAATAAGCGGGTTACAAGAAGTTCCTCTTTCCTTCGCCAGGGAGCAGCATATGTTTAAAAATCAAAGTTCCCTAACGTTTGTTTTCTGAACTCGCTAAACACAACAATCGAAAAAAGTATTTATAGACAAGGAAAAGTATAATCTTAGTAGTTCATTTGCCAGCCCGTTGGTGCGGATTGAGTAAAATACGTTGGCAACATGTCATACTACTACTACTACTTTAAATATTACTAGTAGTAATACTACTGCTACAATAACAACAACTACTATTACTACAACTACTACTAGTGTTGCCACGAGACGAGACGTTTCGTGAAATGTCTCGTCTCGTGTCTCAAAAATCCAAACAGAGTTATTTAATTTGTGCTAAATGTGACAAAAAAACGGGAAATTTGGGAAGGTGCTAAAATTTTAGATTGAAAATTCCTTTCTCTCTGTCTCCACAGTCACTTTCTTTGCTTCTCTCCTTTTTGTCCTTTCACATTTTTTGAAGACGCCTTCAAACATGATTTCATTGTGCAACCCCACCCTCGTTTGTTTGTTCTCTACACCTATAGTAATGAAAGTGCATAGGAGTGGGGAGAGGTTGATCTTCTGAAAAAGAAGTGGGGAGTTCGGAAATCGCAAGGCGAGTGATTATTTATGACGAGCTACGAAAATTGCAAGCATGTGTTGGATGAGGACAAACCGGGCAATGCTCTATCGGGTCCGTTTTACATTTATACTCATTTTTGAAAATTGATACTTGTACTGTACTGCATTCAAGGAGGTACCAAGGGTGGCTTCTAGGGAAGTACTTTCAATAAAGAACATCTTGCTTTAATTAAACTCAGGAACTACGGTGCTTTTTGACAAATAAGGAAACGCCACTAAAATAAAAAAAGGAACACACATACACATGCAACACACAGTCCATACACATTAACAAAGAGTAAGAGAGAGAGGGGGGAGGAGGAGGAGGACATGTGGGTAGGGTCAATTGATGTAGGGACGGGGTTACATTTGTAAACCATCTACTTTGATCCTAACTAGAGCCGCTTGATCTGAAGTTGAATAGAATTCAAACTGCGTTCCTTAAAATAATCAAGATGTCAGGTCACTTCATTTTGACTCAGTTTGTGAGCCTTGTAAGGCGCAGTCTTAAATCTTTTTCGGAATTTGGTGTGTTTGTGTGTGTTTCTGGCTGTTGTTAGAGCGAATTTTACAAGTTTGTAAGGCGGTATATTCTTCATAGATTACTTTTAATTATGAGCTTTTTAGGTGCTAAAAAGCGAACAAAACGAAAAGGTTCAACAAAGAGTGGCTCGAAGATAAAAATTTTAAAATGTGGTTGCAGAGCGTATTAGGTTCCGCCAAGCCTGCAACGTGGAGTTAATATACGGTAAAAGAGAATTCCCCAGTTTTTGAAAGGGGTGAAACACCAGGCGAAAGTAAAATAGATGCTTTATTAGAACGAAACGAAGTGCTGGAACATAAAAATTGAGTGAAAACTATTGAAATTCAAATTGCAGAGTTATTCGCGGAACACAATGGTGAATTTTCTTCAAGCGAACTTTATGGGTTTTGAAAAATGAACACTATTGAGGTGCAAAATCCAATCATCATTAGACGCAATTACCGTAACTAATAAGAATTCTTTGTTTTAAAATTAGCCGATAACTTTTATATATAGTTGCGGGAAATTCCGGATGAACAGGAAAATTTAAGCCTTCTGACGGGAAACTTCGATTTAGAAAACTTGCATCACTGGAGTCGACCAACAAAAAAGCAATAAAACAGAGTGAAGTATTGTCAGTTGGTGAGGAAGATGATTCGGGTGACTTTTCAAGTGATGTAGCCTATGTGCAGAAACCGGATGATCAACCTCCTTGTTGAACGTCTGCATCTACTTCGAAGGCACGAAATAAATATAACAGACGCGTAAGTAAATTCGATATTTTTTCGAAATTCGAAAAAAAAATAAACTGTTTTTATTTGAACTTATTTTTAAGGACTTTAGGCAACTTTGACTCAGGCCGAATAGATGATAATGGGAGAATTAATGGAATGAAAAAAAGTGGGAAGATACGGGAGTACCCAGAGATAATACACACACTCGATATTTGTCCACTACGAAGCGCATATGGCTCAAACCGAGATCGAACCGCCGACCACACACATCAGAGGTAAGTGCTCTAAAACCAAGCCACCGTGGCACATCCTTGTCTTGTGTAGCCTGAATAATCAGCATGGCGCAATCTCCTTTTGATATGCTGTAATATTATACAAGACGAGACGATACGTAACTTTCACGAGACAAGACGCGACAACCTGGAATCTCGTCCCGTGGGCAACACTAACTACCACTACTACTGAAACTACTACTGCTAATAATACTTTTTTCAAATGCTCCTCATTAAATTATTAATAATATCACATTTAATCTCTTAAACATAAAATATTTTTTGCTTGCAACAATCCAAATTTGAATTTAAAAATCTTAGTTATTTATTTATTTCACATTGTTGTTTCAACTTGAAAATGGATACAATTTATTATGGATTGTGATGGTGGCCTTAAAAATATTTTGTTGTTTACTTAATGATCAACAATGGAAAAGAATAAAAGCAGTTGCAAAAGCAAAAATAATGGTGCTTACCATAAACAGAAATTAAACCCCAAAATAACTAGGTCGGCATGAATGGCCAAGGAGCAAAGATATTGTATTTTGAAAAGAGCTTCCGTGGCGAGAAATAAAATTAAAAATGTCAAGTTTTAAATACATTGATTATTTCAACTTGACAAAACATGACAATTGTACTGAAATTCGAAAATTTTTGAACGTGATTAATCTTATTATGCTCTACTGTTACTAAAATTTGTAAGAATTTAGTAAATATAACGTTTTTTTTTTGTCAAATGTTTCAAGTTCGAAAAATATCAATTGTTATAAACATGAATGTTATAAAACAAATATTGTATTACACTGAAATAAACTATTTATTAATTTCATTGTTATAAACAATAAATTACTGTTTTTATTAATTAGATCGCGGAAGCTTAAAATACCTCTAGCTCCTGTTTCTGGACCCAAGGAACAAATATGCAAAATTTGGTGGAAATCAATGCAAACAAAAAAAGCAGTTTGGTAGTCAAAACCAACTATTTTTGTATATAGAGCGGACCAAATGTTTTAGTATTCACCACTGAAAAAAAAATAGTCACGATTACCTAAAATTAGTCAGAGCCTGGCGTGAGCAGAAAATAAAATAAAGTTATAATTAAATTAACTACCCCCATGCACTGAATCACCGTGACTCAGCGGTAACGCGTCTGACTATACGAATCGGGCGACCCAAGTTCAAATCTCGGCCCGAAAATTGGATACTTTCATTGCAATTTGCACATGCCTGGCGCTCTGACTAATTTTTGGGTAATCGTGAGTTTTTTTTTCAGTGGTGATTACCAAAATATTTGGTCCTCTGTATATATCAACCAAATAGTTAGTTTTCATTACCAAACTCTTTTTTCTGTGTATGTATATGTATGTGTGTTTTCTATATATATATATATATATTCCGATTTTGCGACATTTCAGACATTCCAGAACTCAGAAAATTCGGTTTTCCTTATATTCCGAAAATTCCAAACATGCTTAGAGAACAAGTGGAAAACATGTCCCGCATTAGTCAATCAACATGTGGATTTCTGCAGCCCCTTTTCAACAATTGTTTGCACTATTTTAACCTTGCCGAAATCTTCAAGTCATGTATCATTGACTTGATCCCGAAACCCTGACATCCGGAATTCTAACTTATCGACATGTTCGGAATTGCGACTTTCCGAAATGGCAACATTCGGAAATTCCAATGTACCCAAATTCCAATTTCTCATGATTTTGGAATCAATACAACATTCCGATACCGAAAACTAGATTTGAGTTCCAGAATTATGAACACCCTAACATATGAACCTCATTTAAGTGAGTAGGCGTATATTGTAACCCTATTCCCCCGTTACTATGGCTCTAACGACAATGAAACGACTATCAAATTACGCTAATTTAGATAAAATACGTAAAAAGATATTTATCGTCCCAAACCAGTTCAGGGACGGCGCTACAGGGAGGGGGGAGGCTGAAGACCCCTTCAAATCTACCTGAGTCCCCATGTAACCCTTCCCCAGTTTTATCAATTTGCTCCTTAGCGGAATAATGTTCCAAAAGTGTCTGCACAGAATCCTGAAGTTACCAGTGTCATTTCTTTAAAACTAATGGTGTACATTATTATTGTACGAAACGAACTTTAGTCTGCGAAAGTTATTTTCTGTTTACTTGCCATGAAATTTGAATAATTGACGTAAAACGAAAAAGGAAGGAAAACCCACTCTCATTTAGCGTTAAAAACCTGCATATAAACGTTAATTTAGTGTTGCCATATTGCGCAATTCTTCGAACTTAGAAACATTTCTAGCCACCATTTTCTATATAAATCTCAGTGTAGATACGTTCTCGACTCTTTCCTCCGTATTGACCGAGTCAGTTTTCTTTTTCTACCACTGTGCAACGATGGCGCTGCAAACACGAGAACTTGATATGCTATTTGTTGAATGTAGTTATCGACCTTTCAGTCACAGTTCTATGATTCGTTGATCAGGAGGGATAAAATAAGTGTTGCCAACCAGAAGAATCTTAAAATTCTATCTTGTGAGATCATACAAACAGAATATTTTTACTTGTGTATAAAGTTCACCAATATGCATGAATGTAGGGTGACACGTGTTACTTCATTTGCAAATAAAATTTTAAAAAACTTGTTTTTCTCGTAAGTCGGCAATGTAAAAAAGGCTTCAATGTGAACTCTCCAATAAGTAAGTAAATTGAAATATAACTTGGATGTTTGTGTTAAGTGAATAGTTGGAGTAATAAATAATTCAAGAGAACGTCGGTAGAGACAAAAGGAGGGTGGTTCCCTCGCTTCCTGATGTGTGCGGCCAGGGGTTTAATTCTCGCCGAATGTGGTTCGAAAACAAAAACTGTAGGACCTGTCGTTAAAAGCTTGTCAGCTCTAGGACGTTAATAACAATTCATTCAATCATCATTTATAATAAATTTTATTAAATTTACTATTATGTTATTGATTGTTTTAGTGTTAAATGACCTAGATAGGAAACACGATTCTGTCAGAACAAATGAATACAGTTGTGCACGGGCAGATGCTTATAATCATAAACAATAGCTAATTACGAACATTAAATATGTTTTTCGAGATAAATCGATATTAAATTCTAAACTTTGATAGCTTTTAGTCGCGATATCTGAAAACGGTAAATCATAACAGATGCAGTTCCTCATATGAGCAAAATGACGGCGGTCCGACGGCTCCACGCCACGGCTCCACGCCTGTTTCCGGCGAGCCGTGGTCGGAATTAGACTAATGCCGCCAAGGCGGTCACTCGCTGGCGGCCTGACAGAAATTCTTGAGGATACAGACGCTATTTTTTGGCGGAAATCCAACACAGCGACTATCCACCGGTGAGCCGACGGCGAATATCCGATATAGCGACCGTCCACCAATCCGACGGCAGAGGCGGAAAATTGCCCTTGGGGTTGATACAATGGATAGGAAAAAGCAAAGAGCCAATAATAGCGTTAGTTTTACATTCGGGAGGTCCTGGTATGGATCCTTGCAGTCGGCCAACCTGACAGGTTTACTCAGGGCTTTTCCTTAGTCACACTAGGCAAACCCTTTCCCCCTACCCTATCCTGGTCTGAGCCAAAGATGCCTAAAGGCCATTAAATAACAATTAATACTCAACAAATGGCCAATAGCAAATGTCAACTTTCTCAGTTATGACCTTTACTTTGTGTTGCCTCTCAATTTATAGAATTTTGCAACTCTTGGAACTAAACAAGTGTGAAAAGATTTATTTTGTAAGATCTCATATACTAGTCAAGAAAATTAGGTACGCTACTTACACAAACTCTTAAATAATTTACATACATATTTTGGTACTATGGTCAGAGGGCGACAAATTAATCGAGAATCAGGAAGCAGTTCTTCTCTTTCCTTCAACATTTTTAAACGAGCACTTTTATCCAGTGTTCACTATACAATTTTCACTCGTCAAATGCGCGAGAAAAAGTGGGAGGTAACCCATAGCTGAAACGGGCGACCGGCTCAATCGGGTCATTTGAATCAGGTTTTGAAGTGGGTCTAGACTTCGGAGTTTCGGGCCTGGCCTACCTGGTGACCCGATTTATACCCGGTAACCTGGGGGACAACACAGAGAGTTGTCTTTATCCAAGACCTATCCAGGCACATCTCTCTACTCCTTGTGGTTTCTGAGATTTACTTTTTGGACACTGATGAACGGACGGAGTAAGCGGAATTATACGGTTCCTTTCTGTTAGCTATATTATTAAGAGCTCTAACAAAATGAAATAGAATTCCTTATCGTAACAGAAAAAATGTTTATTTTAGTTAGGGGTCAATTACATGAATAACAATTATTATTTACAAAACTTGAGTTGTTCGTGCCCCAAACACCAGAGGATTGATCTAATATGTGCACATCGTAGAGCAGCGACAAGTCAGCTATAAAAAAATATGTACACAAATAAAATGTCTAACAAGAAATGTTAAATAAAGCAAGGCAACATATTAGGGATATTATGGCAACCAGAAAACTAAATCTTACGGTATGTTTCATGCTAGCTCTTCAATATTGCACCATATGGAATCAGATTTGACGTCACAGAGCGTTCCATACTCCACGACTGTATGAGGCCAGATCACAATGAATTGCGGAAATTCACATTCTAGCATTTTCAGCAAATGGTAAAGGAGAAGTGGAAAGTCAGTTAGACTTAGGAACTTGTCTTTGATAGATGCTGTGTTACTTGAGATCTCTTCCCTTTATATAAGCTGAGTGTCAAAGTACTTTATTCTTGAGTTGTGAACATGAAATTTGTCACATTCTAAATCTTGTTAAGAGTTAAACTTAGAGTCTTACATTTCGGTATTTTGCCGATTTGAGTTGAATTATTTAGATTTCATCTTTCCCGCATCTAATACGAAATTAAATACCTATGCTTTACCAACACATACATAACACAGCAACGCAAACATTTAGTCCATGATGGTCCCCAGTCAATTTTGACACTTGAGCTAAACACAATCTAGACGGATGGGACTGGGGAAACATCCCCTTATAAACTTTTCAGTCTTTAATATTGAATTGAATACAAACGGCCATTCTTGTTCCTTATCAGGTACTGGTTCGGGTGGTCCCAAATCTCCTATTTTAAAGGTTGACCATCTGAAGCGTCACTTGGAATTAATGGAGGAGAAGTTAAATAGGGATAAACTAGAGTTCATGAATCTCTTAAAGAAAAAAGAAACTGAAATAATTTCATGTAACGACACTATCGTTGAACTCCACTCCAAAATTGAGCAACTTAAATTATC
>JAGDQP010042801.1:4581-16430 GCA_022664845.1 Lepisma saccharinum
AATACGAATGGCGTTCACTATGAAATACCGACACCGAATTGACGTTCCGAAATCCGGAATATCAACTTGAGTAGAGTAACATTAAAAAAATTGGCAATGGTACAAGGCATTCCCAATCAACGACAATACCGTATGTTATTCCTCAAATTGTAGTTATCTATATAATGTTACTGTTAACATAACGTTGCATATAACTGACATAGGTAAAACAATATTCGCTAGTCTATCACAGTTGTAAAAATGCTGACTGTGTAATAAGTTTGTGGCGTGAACGGTGCCTGCGGGATATCGAGGTAGTGCTTCTCAAATTCTCGAGCTACGGTGCAAAGGGAGGTTTGTGGTCATTCCCTAACCCGATAGTTTTGTAGGAAGCTGAGTGCAATTTAGGGTGTCGGGCATGGGAACACTACCAGAAATGTATCTAGTCAGTATTTAAACACAGCAGCCCAATTCGTACGCACACGCGCTATCGCCTGAACCACAAAGTAATGTATATTTCCAGAATTGTTAAGTTTGAGTGAGGAACAACGCCAGGGCAGGGATAAGAATCTCGTGGAATTTCGTTGATCTGCCATCTGTGGAAAAAAGGACGCTGTTTCTAACGTCATATTATTATCTGCTTTAAAACATGTCACTTTTAAATTATAGACCTGCTGTTGTTTGGGTGGATTGCTGCATCAGGACCAGAATAGGGACCTCCTGGTGTTAAAGGGATTCATCAATGCTCTCTCTGTAATAAAAATCCCATTATGTTTTAATACGTACTAAGTAAATTTAATGTACGAAAAATATAATTGTATATTTTCAAGCTGGTTGTAGGTTTACTAGACGAAATTAAACAACATATCAATTAGAAGGAACAAAGTTTAATATTTAGTAAGATTGAAAGTACTAACAATCATTTTTATCATACAGAAACGTAGCAGCAAGCAGTTTAAAAATAGTCCTGTCAAATTTGTTGATGTTTTCAGGTTTATCAATAGAGTTCAATTTCTTGCATTCCTACTCTACATAAGACGGGGCTTAGTAAGCATTGTTTGTGATTATCTGAACAGTGTGTTAATAGTTTCAAAAATTCGCCAACTGTCCGCGTTAATTAATTGTCGTATCTAGGAAATTTCGGCGGATAAATTGACTTCTCGACCAATTGCCCTGGTTGATGAATTATCCTGTCGATCAATTGCCATGTCGACCATTTTCCCTTGTCGACTAATTGGCGTGTTGAGCAAATGGACATATTAATACATTATCATGTCAAGACACTTTCGTTTTAGAACTGTTTTCATGTTGACCAATCAGCGTGTCGACCATTGTTTTTGTGGACCAACTGTCCTGTCAACCAATTGCCACGTCGGCCAACTGTTCTTGTCTACCAATTTTTGTGTCGACTTACTGTCCTTGTAGACCAATTGTCTGTCGATAAATTTCCATTTCATCTATCATTCTGTCGACCATTTGTAGCAGGTCCATTGGAAATATGTTTTCGTGAACTTCTTATTACAAACGCCAAGATATCTATTACATTTTAAGCATATTCATTCACTAGTTTAATATACCTACGCTAGCGCTTGACTATGGCACTAATATAACAGGATAGAATATCTTTTAGTCGCTGGTATAATAACTCAGGAACCGTTGACTCGATATTTGCATAATTCTTGCACCTTTATCTGCTAAGCGCATCTTTCCGTAGGCCAAAGTACGGAAACTTGTAGGTTCAAGATCGTGCAAATAAGGAGGTCAAGCGAAACTGTAAAACTGTTGGTTCCCAATAGTAGACCATTGTGTCGCCTCGCTTTGTCAAGTTTAAAAGAACCGCTTTAGCCAACAAATTAAGTCGTATCTGCAGAATGCTGGTTTCAACTTTAGCGAAAATCAAGATCCAAGAGATCAACTAACAAAATCATTTTTTAGAAATCTTAAGCCAAAGTTGAAGTTAAACATCTACTTTATGGTTAATATGTATTAAATAATCGAGAACACGTACTTAGACCTCTTTATCCCTTCCTTGAAACTGCAAGTATGAAAATAATCAGAGTACACAATAAAAATAAGAGCGTTGTATTTTTATAAAAAGAACAACATTTTATCAAAATGTTATATAATCGGTTTACGAAACACAAAATTTAAGATTAGCACTTGAAATATGTATTAATTGTCTTTATCTGTGTCATAGACGTTGTTTCCCTAAGTCAGTAGCGACATCATTTTCATTATCCGCAAAAGTACCAGTACGTGATGGTTCCTTGGTTTTCGTTTATTGGGCTTGGGGTAGGCTTCTATTACATTGATGCTGTATCAGGGGCACAAAAAGCAGAAGTTCCATCAGGTCTTCGTACTGTCTGTACTTTGATCTTCAACCACTACACATGTATTACCGAAAAACCGTTCTAGCAATACGAACATTGCAGGTACATGATTTTGAAGAAGAAAACCCAACTACAGTTTTTATAAGACAACATCAGCAGAAGGTATTCTGCCTTACCAGGAACTACCAATGAGGAAACAACGAACAAGTAAAATGCCTGCACAAATTCCCACTCTTCAACTAATTGTTGAAAGACCCTGTTGCAACATCTGCAGTTTGTGCCACAGACACACCATCAATCTGATCGAAACATATCCCCTCAAACGAAGACCGGAGAACCATCACGCCCTGGTACTTCTGCGGATAATGAATATGATGTCGCTACTGACTTGGGATAATAGCGTCTAAAGTAATAACGACAAAAAAACAAATGATGCAATATTGTTTTCTTATTTTTATTGTGTACTCTGAACATTATCATATTTGTAATGTTAAATGCTAATTTCTATTTTTATACTCATCAACCATAAAACGGTTGTTGTACATATTTGTTGTCACTGGAATTGGTCTGAAGTGGTCGAAATGGTGAAACTCTAAAATCACTTGAATCTTTTTACCACTTAAAAGATTAATATTTTCATATCCCATTCATTGTTTTAAATATCATTTAGCCCCTTTACTTCTGGGGTTCACAAATAAATTTCTGCGTAGAAAAAGGGCAGTACACTAAGTAGCAGCATCAGTCAAGAATGTCACTTGAGTTTCTTTACCTGCTAAAATTAATATTTTCACATTTCATTCCCATATCTTACTCATTTTCTAAAAATATATATATATAAAAAAATATACCCCACTCGGGTCGACATATGACTTCTAGACATGTACTGTTTTAGAATTTGCCGTTATGGTCCCAAATCAAGGTCCCTACCTGGACATGGGGAATGTTCAACATTCATTATATATTTATTTACTGTCGAGGCAACAAACAGGTTTTATAGCCCAACTAGTGTGTCGATATTTACAATGTTGGTTTCAGACATTCTTTGTTACATCATCTTCATACGCTTCAGAAGAAACGTGACATATATGAAATTGAATGCAATTTGAAATGCAATTTCTAAACATTTCATTGTAGGTAGTACATATTTTTCAGACGGGTGACTTTATCATCATTTTAGTTTTTCTCTGTGCAGTTGTATAGACCAGAATTGTCTATGCGTTGTTTTAACGACGCTCCAAAAAATGTAACAATGCTACTAAGTCTGTGCATTCTATGCAATTTTGTTTTACTTTCCTAAGAAATAGCTGATCAGAAATAATACGCCATTGTTTTAACGCCTGAAGATTTATGTTTTTAATAATTTTACTGTAGTTTCCATAAGTCGGATAGATCAGAGTTATTTTAAGGATTTGAAATTTCAGAAATTTCGATTGAATTTCCTCTTATTGCTAATTTTTTAAAATCTATTCCAAATAGTAGAGGCATATTCCGATTAAGATTTAACATAAATATAGTTCATTTTTTCTGGTGCAGAGTTATTGCTAATCTATTTTCCCACTCTTATCCGAAATCCGAGAATTTTGGAAGCTTCACTTGTAACATTTATTTGTGGCTGTTAATCGAAAACTTCTTTCAAATTTAACACCAAGATTTTAAATTAAATCAGGTTTATCCGTCCTACTTTCATTTTTCAAATTTATTAAAATTTTAATCTTCTTTCAAAATATTGTTTCGATTGTCAAATTGTTAATTATCATACTGTGTTTCATTAATCTACGATTCACTGATTATTATTAGATAAATTTTTTGACATAACACTACAGAATATGACCCTTGTTTTTCCATATACATATCTGTTGTTTTGGTAGTAGAGTTGAAAAAAGAAATGTTTCCTTGGTTCGGTGACACATGATTCTGATATATGGTTTGGATTTGTTTACACGCTTAAATGCTTTCTGGTAAAGAATACTTACCCTCTCCCCTTCCGCATTCCTAATTCTTTACCTCCTCTAGACTGACTCAATTTTTAACGCATTGACTTAATCACTTGTTTCTTCCCCGTTGCTGTAGATGCAATTGAACACTAGTGAGAGAATGTGGCACCTTCAGGAGCGTATGTTTTATTGTGGTACATTTTATCTCTTTTTGATCATCAAGACTGTACGGTCTATTTCCATATACAATTTGTTATATTGGAGCTTTACATGATATCCTCTTGATCGCGCGTCCGGCAAATATCATGATCAAAGTCGTTTTGTTTCAGGCATTGAAGCCGAGATAACATAAGTAATGTTAACACGTGTTGTTCTTGCACGGAAAGCATTTTTAAGCGTTTTAGCTTTCTCTTGTTGAAAGACGAAAACCTGACAACAATAGTGGTATTATGTCCACGTCCAAGCCTATTTGATCTTTCTAAATGACTGGTGTTTAAATCTATTTTAAACTGCTTTGTGGCAAACTTTATGACATGTTGTTTTGATTCTCCACAAAATTCCAATCAATATACACACACCAATATACCGATATACAAGATTATTTCTGCTCAACTGATTTTAAAGTTTATTTAAAATATCACTAGTAACAGTCAGTGTATGCCCTGTTTGAACTTCTCAGCCGACTCGTGTACTTATGTTCGACTCATTCTGTTGTCACCATATTGAACTGTCAGGCGGTGATGAATTTTCATCGGCCTCACGCCTTTACTCATCAACAATCTGACACTTCTATGCGCATACTTGGTGTACTTCTTTACGAGTGCAGTAATATTGGATTACTGACTACAAGCGTCCCGTGTAAAAGGAAAGTGTGCCAGTCCCAGCTATGAACAACTCAATCACAACTCTACAAAATAGCAAGTCTATAACAACCACGGGCTCACTGTAGATTTTATATTACTTTTCTCATTATTTATTTAAAGAGCCTAGTAGAAGATAATTGCTTGACTTTAGTGTTGACTCCAGACTTAATAGCAATAATATCTCACATTTAAACATTTTTAGCTATAATATTTTTATTGTAAATTACGATCAAAGCTGGTAAATCAAGAAGTACTCATGAATTAGGGAGTACGTGACATAGTGTATACATCTACTCATACAGCCAACGGTTTCTTGTCCTCAAAGAAGTATTTTAGATGTTGCGGCACGGAAGAAAAACCTTATGCTTTGTTAATTAGGTTTTCCAACCGGCCACACAGACCAAAATACTCTGAGAAGTGGGACTACGATCCGCACAGCATAGCCGTAAGGCAACGTCTCAACGAGAATAAGCTTCGGCTCTTGTAGCCACATACAGGTATCAGAACACGGCTAACTGCGTCAGCCCAGATATACGGTAAATGGTTTTCTTCTTGGTAACATATAAAAAGCCGCCATCTTGGTGGCTGATTTATTCGATTGCTAGGTTTGATTAGTGTTAGTACTGGTGATCGGTCGCATTGCTTATTGTAATGACCAGCTTACTTTCTGTTAGACTCATCAAGATGATGTTGCTATTTGTGTGAGAATGCAAGAACTTTTCTATCTTCTCATCTCGTAAAGTAATGAACCACTAAATTAGTAGAGACCATAAGTAAAGTTCCTTTATAGCTTGTTAAAAGAAACCCAAGGTGTTACTCTCATAATTTGAAATATTCAATTTTGTAAGGAATGAAGTTAGAAGGCTTTTTTCAATAATGCCTTTTGTAAAAGATATTTTTAATGTTACCTTTTTCTATGTTGTTAAATGTTAAGGGTTAAAACGACTACTTTGGAATTATTTCTGAAATCATGAAAATATGCATTGAAATACTGTATTTGTTTTAAGAATATGTATCTGTTGGAACTTGCATTGTGCCCCAAGTTTCAGGTATTACTGTACTGCAACTTGCATTAATAATTACTTACCGATATGATACACATTGTTTAGTATACAACAACCTTTTAACTAGACATGACTCCTTACTTCGTATCTGATACTTTTATATATGAATATATTTAACTTTTATTTGGCAATAGGAAATAAAATCGTATCTGTTAACCTTGAAATCTATACATAAGTATTCTAGTTTAATAAAGTAATTGCAATCTACATGTAACCTTCTGGAAATTAGAGGTGTGTCAGAACTAAAATCTTGGTATACTATCTTATATCTTTTTCTTCCAGCATTACAATTATGATGATAGTTACCAATCTACGTAATGTGGTAATTACTACCATTTTTTTAGTTTTTCTCCGCATGTATATTTTATTCTTTTCCAGATATAATAGACAAGTCTGCTGGTGCTTGGGTAGAAGACCTAGAGTTCAATTGCTCATGCTATCCTGATTACTACTCTTTAAGATTCCAAGTGGGACAAGATTTTGCGTAAGTAATACTTATGTTAAATATAATATGCAACACTATCAGTATATACATAGTCATGCATGTGCAATTTTAATATTGCTTTTAACATACGTAAGTAAGTGTGTACGGTACTGATATTTCCCATCAATCCTCTTTTTCTGAACAATGTGAATATTAAAAAACAAAACTCCTTCCAAATGAATAATTAAGTAAACCTAATTAGCTGGAATATTTTACAGGAGCTGGACATTCCTTAGCGGAGAATAACTACGTTATTAGGGTCGTTTGCACGTTATATTTTACCCACAGTGGACGGATGTTTAAATGCGTTTACGAGAAACACGTTATTAGCCTTCGGTTTAAACTTGACAAAAATCTGCATTGTGCAAGGCTTTATTACTGGAAAGAAAGAATTAAAATGGAACTATGCTGCAGTGAATTAAAAAGTGTAAAATAATTTTAAAAAATCATCGTATTATTTAACTACATGAAAAGTACACTTCTAATCAAACTATTCTCTACGTTGATTTTCAATAGATCCAACTGATGCGTAAATCAGTTAATTATTTAAAATTATTATCCACTTGAAAGCTACTTTGACAAATACATATCAACACATTCAACTATACTGAACTGATTACAACGAGCCTGTGTTCAAATTTTCATATATAAATTATTCTGATCAAAATATAACTGATTAAATCATCCGATCAAAGAATCATAAAATGATCAATAACTTACACCACCACATAATTCGTCATTATGATTGTATTACAGCATTTAACATATCAATATATTATATATTTGTGCAGTATAATTCTTTGGGCCTTTTCGTAAAAAATTCAGTTTCAGAAATCCATGAAATTCACATCATGACCCCCAAGATATAATCAAAATAAAGTCATAGCTGTAATATCACCCGCTCTTGTGGTACACACAGAAGATATAGGGGCCCTTACACATGTCTTCCCCTTTCTGGCCATGCATAATTCTTCTACATGGACCAATAATGCGTATTGTTTGTTTTTACATTATTTTTTACGCCGAATGTTTGGCGTATCTAAAGTTGTTGGATACTGTTTGGAAATTACCGTAACTTGAAAACTGAAGGTAAACTAATAACTAGTGCACGTGTGATAAAGAAAATAGCGTAACAGGGCATTTTACTGGCGAACCAATATTATCAACGAACTACATTTTATAGCGGAAAGGGCGGCATCACAACCTTGTAAATACGTAATAATGTATGCAATAGGTAGTGTTCCTCGGGCTTTAGTTCGAGCATTAATCTAGCTCCTTCTGACAGAGAAGTGGCTTGGAACAAACGATCATCTCTACCCATTTTACTATTGTTTCTTTACCAAACCACTATTCCTCCTCTAAAAGGAGGAAGGCCCAACAATCGTTATACATAGTTTCTTCTCAAATTAAATTTGGAGACAATCTTCAAGATTTGAGTAGCAGCGATTGAGGTGAGCAACGAAACTCCAGGGGCAGTAGATCAACTACATTCCAGCAGCACCTGTATAGCCGAACTCTTGCAGAAGTTGCAGCCTAGTTATAGTAAAAGCAGAGTAGCAAAGTCATCGTCATGGATCTGCAGCCAAGGATTGCAGTGGTTAGCAATACAACATTTGTTGAAGTAAAAAGTTATGTGTAGCTGACTTATGATTAAAGCTAGGATTTTTATGTAATTACATATTCCATTTGCAGCGGTGTAGGACGGTAGAAAGTAGAAATGTTCATGAATTGTAACACTAGTATCATTATATGTGAATTTTATTTTACATATTTCGTGTTAATTTTACATCAATCTACATATTTTACACTTTTCTTTCTAAACTTTACTTTTCGACTACCTTTTAAAATGCCCCACGGGGCAGAGAAGAGTTCACGTTTGTCAGTATATCCAGGAAGTTGCAAAAAATATCGACAGAACCACGATATTAGATTCCTGGCATGAGTATAAGAAAAAGTTCCAAACCATCTAAGATGCTCAAATGTTCTATGCGGAATGTAGGTTTGGGAAAATGAACTTCAGAACTTGATATTTCCAATACCATTAACAGTAGAACTTAGGCGGCATGATATCCTCAAAGATTTCAAACCTGCTCTACTCAAATATGCATATTCAAAAGTTGTGCAATGGACTCACAAGGGATTCTCCAAAGAACATAGAGGATTCCCAGACATTCTCTGGCTTAAATGTAACTCGAAATAAGCATGATGACAGGACTACTTGCACCACTGATACCTTGCGACGTGGAAAGGTCGTTTTCAGCATACAAGTATATCCTTCCTGATAGGTGGCAATCTAAGGCCGTAGAAAATATAGCAAAATACCTGATAGTGCATAAATGTGTTAGTGAGGTGAATTATGAATCATTTATTAAATCACCGTTGAATATATGGGAAGTTAAACGAAGGTAACTTCATTTATCGCTACAACAAATAAGCAATATTTTACTCAAACTACATAGAAATATGGCAAAATACTATGCATCCAAGTGTTAGTGACTTGAATTATGAAAAGTATCATTCATTGGATCACCTTTGTGAATATGAAAAGATAAACAAAGTTAAATATTTATCCCTGTACTACATATTTCGTTTCTTGATACTACATATTTTATCTTAAGTACACATTATTCTATATATTGCATTAGTTTTTATTTCATATTTATGTACATATTTTGGAATATGATATTACATAAAAATTCTAGCACTACTTATGAAGTATGTCTGAACATAGGAATGTACATGTGGATTGGTTGATGCAGCTGACTTCTCGCAGTGATGAAATAAATTAAATGTATCAGTGGCATAAAAGCAAATATTCTTAAAGTTCATTTTCAGCATTAGGAATATCCCTAAGTATCTGCTGTGTCGAGAGGCTGTCGTGATATTCAGTTTTTGATCTTTCCATGCTTTAACATAAACTGAAAATGTTGCATCAGTTCTATATCCCCTCCTTTTGTATTCCATTGTTAATTTGAGTCTTGTAGTTTAATCAACTGTAGTTTCAAAATGTTAATTTTCTCTCTCTATTAATAATTTTAACCCCTTAGTTTAGATGATACATCATAGATTGTGAAACACACTACACTTTTCATAAATACGTCATCTGTCGTTACACATTTTAAAACAGAAATAAAATAAAGTTCCCAACGGTTTACATGTTAAACTGAACTGGTCGAAAATTACCACTTACTTTATCACATTTTCATACAGAAAAAATAAATATTTCATTTTGGTATTACCACTTACTCACCCTTTACTGGGGTTTCTTTATGTGTAGCTTTGTAGGTTACGCGTGAACCTATTTGCACGCAAGTAGAAGACAAGACATCTATGTAACCGCTGATGGGAGATGCTTGGGAATTTTGAATTTCTTTGTATAGTTTGACGTAGCTTGGTAACACTAACCAGCTCATAGAAAATGGACCGCTAGCCGGTTGCGAGCTCTTAGTTGACTTACGGACAGTTGGTCGGTTACTTCCTTTGAATACAGAAACTACACCATGAGGACAACGCGCGGGAATCTATGTTATTTTGGATAAAACAGAAATATTTTAGAGTGACCCCGGGAGCAGCCAGATAATTATTATACTACGTTGGCGATACGAAATTGCAATGTTGATATTAGTATGTCATTTAGTAGCAGGTTTAAGAGAATGTAACAAATTCTTAGTTCCTCTACCACTTTTTAGTTTCCCTAGTAGGCACCGAACAATGGACAAAGAAAAAATAATAACCCTGAGAGTGGCAAGGAAAAACACCCCATATCATATGGTGCCCGAACAAAGTACGTATCTTGAACTTCAAGATTATCTCATATCAAACACGTAACAATGCACTTCCATCAACAGATAGAGACAAAAGATCGGAAAGTGAAAATTATTATTTCGATAATCGACTTAGTGTTTTTTTTTGTCAGTTGACAAAGCAAATAACTTAGCTGTAAACATAGATGTTAAGGATGGGAACCGCTTCGAAACCGAAACGGATGGAATTCAAGACACAGGCCAACGACCTAAGGGAAGAGTAAATGATTATCCAGGAAAAGTCACCCAGACCAGTTTTGAGTTGCGACACAGAAAATGTTTGGCGGAAAACAAAGTGACCTTTTTCGGATGGTCTCAAGATACACATAAAGTTGGTTTAAATCACGTACGTCTTATTTGATGCGAATGCTGGATATAGCGATGCATTACGGTATTTGGATTTTAACCAGCCGAAGCTTAACCTTGTTGTTCATGTGTTTATTCAAGTTCGCGGTAGATATTTAATGGATGAAGAAATAAATAATGTTGTAAATGTTAAAGCGAACCAAACGGTAGGAAACGGAGGAGACAACGTAACAAGCAAACTGCTAATGATATGGTACAAACGGAAATAGGATATATCATCGAAGGACCATCTGGGCCACGCAAGATTCCTCGTGTGTCTGGAATGGGGTGCGAAGGAGGAAGTTGAAGAGAGAGCGTGGAGCAGAAAGGACAAGAAGAAGAGATAGAAGTAAATGCCCCTTGAGAACCGGAAGAAAGCACGTCTAAAACGGTGATCCCGGCGGAGGAAATTGTGATGTCTGGTGGTGACCCGTCAGATTCGTTACGTGATTATTAAAATACACATTTTCCGGTTATGGACTATAGCGAAAGCGATAGTAAAGACGCAGTAAGTGTCTACGCATAATGAAGTGGAAGAAACTTGTTCGACCCCATACAACGAAGGGAAAGGGGGAAAAACGACGAGAATGAAGGTGAGAAGGAGGAAAAGCGAAAGAAAGAATAAAAAGTATAAGATATTTTTTTTATAAAAAAACGCGTTTCCTGTATGCAATTGTAACAAGGATATTCCAAGTGGCACAGTGAGTGAATTTTCAGTGGAAGTTGTGCGGCCAATCAATGCAGCGGAACAGGAAGTAAATATGCAGAAGCTCCAGGCGAAATTTCGTATGCTATTTGGACAGCAACCGAACAAGAAGGAAGAATAGTGAGTGATGAAGTTTAGAAATACTTTTTGTTTGTTATATTTGTGTGCGTGTGATTGAAATTTACCCCCCGAAAACCTCAACCCAGAGGATGTCAACAAAGTCCAGCTGGGAAGATCGCAGTTTATTATGTCCGGACAATGGTAAGTCAAAACAAGTTCAGTGAGAAAGAGGAAATGACAGTGAAATCTAGCCGTGTGTAATATCCTTCAAAGGAAAGCTT
>JAGDQP010042802.1:0-16430 GCA_022664845.1 Lepisma saccharinum
GCAAGTGACGGAGGAACTCAATCAGCACCTCCCCCAACCTGTTTCGACAATCACAGTCCGCCGCGAATTACATGACATGAACTTACGGGGTCGTGTTGCACGGGCCAAACCTCTCATCAGGGACCAGAACGCTTTAGCACGCCGCAAATGGTGCCGCGACCATGCAACTTGGACCGTTGACGACTGGAAACGTGTGGTATGGTCGGATGAGTCACCATTCACCCTATTCCAAACCACGGGCGTGTGGAGAACGCCCAAAGAGGCGTATGATCTGCAGTGTCTCCGCCCAACTGTGAAACATGGCGGCGGCACGGTGATGCTGTGGGCGGCAATATCATGGTTTTCATTGGGTCCTGTGGTCACACTTCGCGGACGCATCACTGCCAACGATTATGTCGCAATTTTAGGAGACCACTTGCATCCTATGGTCCGGATGTTGTTCCCGGACAATGACGCCATATTCCAGGATGATAATGCACCCATTCACACAGCTGGAGTTGTTGCAGCGTGGTTTGAGGAACATCGGGATGAAGTTCAACACCTCCCCTGGCCCGCCCAATCCCCAGATCTCAACATAATTGAACATCTGTGGTCCATCTTGGAAACACGACTCCGGCGACGATTTCCACCTCCATCCTCTCTCACAGAACTGGCCGATGCCCTGCACGAGGAATGGTGTAATATTCCACTTGCTACCATTCACGACCTCTATACCTCCATCCCACGTCGCATCAAGGCTGTTCTGAAGGCGAAAGGTGGCCCGACACCATATTAATCTGGTAAGTTGCACTTTCGTTCAGGTGTTTCCATTATTCTGATAAGCATCTGTATATTTCTTACCCAAGTTGTTTAGATGCATACCATGATTCATATGAAATCTTTTGCCTAAACCTTCAATATCGATCACATATAGGTGTTTAAATCTCTTCATTAAATCTTTAATTTTATTATTGGCCGTTCTTATTTCCAAATTTACAGCAGACCAGTATGGCAAGTCAACAAACAAACTATATATCCAATAGTGTCAATTCATAAATTCCACAGACATACAAACATCAAGAACATGCATACTTAATCATTCATATTCTATCAAGAACCATGACGAGTTTTACATCGTTGGAAAGTTCGTGAAACGTAAATTACAACGAGGTAATAATTGGATCCATCGTGCCCAATCTGTAGAAGAAGAAAATCGTATTTTTAAAATAAATACTTCAGTTTCTACTCAGTCTTAACATTTCTTCTCTGATTAACTTTGGAATGGATACAGTAGTCCGATTTGAGTACAATTTTCTTAAACATACACAAAACCAAATCCTCTTTAAGTTATAGGAAATCGTACTGAAATATGTCTGACAATTGCAAAATAATTCAAAGAGGAAATTTCAAGGCTGAGAATAAACTTTTGGCGCTGACTGTACAAAAGAAAAAACTGAAAAATAAATATTAGATTATAAATTTTCACAATGTGCCTCTTTATGTGGGATAAAACAATAAATCTGTGTAAAATTTAACCCGGCATTAGTTGCGCGCGGAATTTTGTTCCACTTTAAGTTCTGATTGATATTTTCTTAAAGAAAAGACGTTTAAGCTCTTTTCTAGCTGCCTTTCTATCCTCCGTTAAGGTTAATGTAAAGCAACGATCTACAACAAAAGATGGCAGCACTACCTCCGTATATGTCTAATTTATTTTTATCGTTAGACGAAATTTCAATGATGCTGCTACGAATTCAAGTCTAGAGAGTTCTAACTTTCAGGAAACAAAAGTTCATAACCAATTCAAGAGTTTGATCAATGCCGATTTTTAATTTTCATTTCTCTTCATTGTTGAAAGAGCTTCATTGTTATATATTTTGCTATTCACAACAATATCAAGCGATTTCAACAATGAAGATAAACGAAAATTAAAAATTGGCATTGATCGAACTCTTGAATTGGTTATGAACTTTCTTTCCTGAAAGTTTGAACTCTCTAGGCTTGGATTTGTAGGAGCAGCATTGAAATTTCGTGCAATGAAAAAAATACATTAGACATATACGGTAGTGCTGCCATCTTGTGTTGGAGATCGTTCCTTTACATTAACCCTAAACTAATAATGCAACATTCACTTTTGCCCGAACGATCAGGGACCACTAATAATTTTACTTGTGGGGTTGTTCGGTTTGAGGAGAAAAATTCCGCGTGCGGCTAAATACATTTTCCGTTTCTGACACTACATCAGTGGCCGTTCTAGTTCATTAAGTTTGCATCGTGTGACAAAAACTGACAATTTGTGACAATATTTAGACCCAAGTTATAATACAAATAATTTTATTTTCATCTGTGTAGTAAGATTGTTATAAAATAAAATGTGCAAAACAAAATTTTGCGCGCGACTACTTTTCGCACGCGACTAATGCCGAGTTAATATAAAACATACTTTGAGTAGCATGACGAAATTGCATAAACGTTTTTACATCCACACGCATTTTCGTCTTTGCTTTACTTCTTTGTGCTTTTATGTGTTTTATTGCAGCATTTCTAGTTTTCGATTTGCATGATTTATTGTTATCCGTAAAATACTTCATCTCTTGCAAGCCTAACATTTATTATAGAACTTAATCCTTGCTTATTATTGTTGTAAAAATATAACAGTTGAAGTAGTGCTCTGCATACATAACACACGCAGGTGTTTGGTGCATCAAAAACTGCTTTTCTTCAAACGATGTGATCGTATTTCATGAACAACTATCTTGCTCTTCTCTTTACTCATTGAACAAAGAAAAAGTTGATGTGATACGCTCGTTAATATTCAAAAGATGTTTCAGTTTTGAAAACCCGTCTCAGAAACAAATGAATGAATTTTAGATGTCTCTTTCACTCTTCTTGCCTGCAATAGTCCAGTGTAGAAGTTCTGTCCTCGTTGTACACTTGTTCAAAGTTTAAAACTACTCATCATTAATTCTGAATTTGAATTTGATTTCATTTATGCCTTTTGGGCATCTATGGCTCAAACCGGGATACGTTAAAGAGACAAGATGTAGGAAGGAGTCGGTCAACTTCTATGTTAAAGGTACCAGCCTGGCATTTACCTGGTGTCAGGAAGGAAACACCATGGAAAATCCTTAGTCAGGATAGCCGTTTTCTAGGATCGAACACATGGCCTCTCGAATACGAAACCAAAGCTTTGGGAGCTCGGTTTTATTTCATCCGTTCTTCGCAAACGCGGCTCTGTTTAATCTGTAAAAGGATATGTTGATACGGTCAGCTTTTCTCCAAGTATGAGCAGTTCTTTTAACACTGGTAAAGGTGAAAACAGGGTTAAGATAATTAATGGCTTTAGAAGAAGGTACAGTATAGAACAAACACCCCAAACTAATAAAAAATAAAGAAGGAAGGAGGTTAACCTCTGTTAAAAGAATCCCGAAATCTTCAAATAATAGTTCGTTTACATTCTTATATTGCTTATGACAGTGTCTTCTTGTTTTCTATAGAAGAGCTTTCGGGGAAAAAAAAATAATGATAATAATCAGAGGATGGAATTTTCTTGGCGCGAAAGGAATTCCCTTAATTTGTCCACGAAAGAAAATAGAGAAAAGACAATAAGTAATGCGTAGGATTAGTTAGCTCCCTAAAGAATACCGCAAAGTAGAATTTTGGAAGAAAAATGGTGTTAAGAGACTATATATTTACATTGGAATCTTTTTCTCAAGTTCTTCTTCTGTTTTATTAATAATAGAAGTTTTAGCCAAAGAGAGAGTTGGAAACTACGAAAATTAAAGGTTCCTTCAGAAGAAGATAAAAAAAATGTCATAAATTTTGGGCTAATGTGTTCCTCTGGCTTGGCCTTTGGTCACTGACCTACAGTTTCAGAAGCATTTTTGAGCGTATCTAATAAAATTGATGTATTCTTTTTCTTATTGTATTCCAAAACCTTTTCCTCCCACCTTCTACATTTCACTTTAAAGCTTTCCTTATCTGATAGCCGTTTGTTAAGGGCCTGCGGTGATTACAACCAGGCGAAAGAACGCAGGTCATCCTTGAAAATCATTTTTTAATCGGAGAATTGGTTACTACCTGAACATTTTTCTTTAAAAGAGAGAGAGAGAGAGAGAGAGAGAGAGAGAGAGAGAGAGAGAGAGAAAGAAAAAATCTGTGAACCTCAGTAACTGAATGCATATCTGAGCTACATTTTTAATTAAAGGATTCATGAATCAATCCCCAATTTGAACATGTAGTTGTATTTATACAGATGTAATGAATTTAGGACAAGAATTTGACCTTACTAATCCAAAAACAGACACGAAAAGGAATTACCGAGTGTCCGCAGCTCAGTTCGCTTCGTATTTGGGAGGCCCTTGATTAGACACCAGCAGTTGACCATCCTAATACGTTTTTCAAGCGTTTTCCTCAGATAAACCAGACAAAAACCGGGTTTTTAACTTGAACTTAGGTCTTGGTCTTGGTCGGATCTTACCCGCATAGTACTTCTACGCTGTACCAGCCTGAACTATAGATCAAAGCTCAAACGACCCACCGGGTCAAGTTTTGGAACGGATCATCGAGTCTATGCTTCTGAGTGTTAGTGTTGCAGACGAGACGAGATTTAGGCTGTCTCGTCTCGAAAATGTCTTGTCCAGAAAGTGTCTTTTCTCGAAAAGATGTATACTTTGCATTATGAGAGCTCTGTCTCGTCTCGTTTTCTAAAACCATTTCTTTGTCTCGTCTCGTCTCGTCTCGTGGCAACACTACTTGGGATCCGATCTGACCTGGTGACTTGAATTCTACCCAATGACGCAGAGGACAAACATAGATTTAATTCTTTCCTGACTATACACTTTCGCGTTTGAACAGTGTTTCTTTCAGGGGTTATCGAGACTGAGCGTGTTACCCCCGGTAGCACGAGAAATACGACCCCGAAAACTTCTTAACAATTCTCATGTCTTCGAAAAGAACAAAAGTATCATCAGATTTGTGCAAATATTCTCCGCTCTCTCTCAGAAAGACTATTTTGATAGAATGTTTGCTTTGAAGTATTACGAAAACCATTAAAAATCTTTTAAAATAGTCAAAAATAAAATTCTAGTACAAATTTTTTTGAAATTTCTATGACTTTAGGTATATAAGACTCGGGCCAGGATAGGGGAGGGAAAAGATTCGGGAGGGTGTCGGCCAGGACCTAAGTTGAAGGTACCATCCCGGCATTTGGCTGATGTGTCTGAGGAAAAACACTGGAAACCCTTAGTCTGGATGGTCGGCCGCTGAGATTGAACCCACGACCTTCCGAATGCTAAGTCAACGCTATCACTGAGCCACGGCCGTTCGGTTCCCGTGCATAAGCTCAATTTTCAAGCAATCTCACATATTAGAATATTGATTGGTTTAAACCACACGAACAAGATTCCGGGTTAAGATTCGATCATCGGGTCGCTGAATATATTCAGTCTCGTCATTTGGATGCAGATCGCCGAGCCGTTCGGATAAAGATCGGGTCAATCGTGTACTTTGGATCACGTTTCGGATCTGGTCTTTGCGTCACCTATTTTCAGGTCGGTAAAATTAACCAGGTTTCAGCTCAACGATAGGTTCCTAAAGGCCATAAATGGATTGAAATTAAAAAACGAACACGAATTAAAAAATGTTTAAGACCATTGGAGACAAATAAAATTTAAATACTTGAGATCTGATTTATTTCATTTATTGGCCTGAGTCAATTTACGACAGTGACGGAAGAAGGGCCAGGGCCTGGTTTGAAGGTACCATCTGATCATTAGCCTCGTGTGACTGAAGAAAAGTTCTAGACAAATCTTAGTGAGGATGATTGACTGCTGGACGTGAACCCAATACTTTCCGAATGCCAAGCTTTTCTTCATGGAAAATAATTAATACAATAATTTATGACTACACAGTAAAATCATATGGGTATTGATTCAACATTTTTTGCATTCCCAGGGTGATCACCACTTTCTTGTGTTAAAACAAGCTAACAAACAGTGTTGTTTTCACTTATTCAACACATTGGATGTGTTCTCAATGTCCACTCAACATAATTTCAGGCATCATAGTATCGCTATCACAAAGTTTACAAAAATGTGGTGCTAGTCCTGGAACACCAAAAAGGGTTGCATCAACAGCGCTACTATTTGCTGTGTATTACCATTTTTCTGCTCAGTTGCAGGTTTCTAAAGCAAATGTTCCTGAAGAACAGTGCCGGATCTAGAAATTTTGCTACGGGGGCAAAGTTAAATTTTGCCGCCCTTTCCATCCTTTTTTAGCCTAACAACACAATCGGCCGACGCGACGAATTGTTTCGCATCACGTAGTGAACTTTTGTCATCTTCTCTGAAGCCTGTTGTGGCATCGCTATTACTAACACCAGTAAGGCTATCTGACTTGAATCGTGATTTTGAATTTTAAAGATGAAGGTAGGTTGTATGGAATAACATAAAAAAAAATATGTCTTAGCGCGTCGGTATTGAAATTTTGAACACGTTTAGGCCAATTTCAATTTAATAGACGATTTTGCTTCCTTTTTTAGGAAATTTGTTTCTTTATTTTTAGCTGTTTGCCGCCCCTAAACGCCCGGGGCGCTTGACCCCTTCCCCCCCTAGAAGCGGCACTGCTGAAGAAGATAAACTAACTGTGCTTTGCCATTACTTTCCTTGACAGGGGGCGATGTTAACGTCCTAAGAATAGAACCTACAGTTTTAAGTGAATTCTGATCTACTGTGTTCAATCCATGCCGAGAAATCACATCGAGAATCTTTTTTTTACAAAATGATAAGCGTAACTAACCCAACATATTAAACAGTAGCATTGCCAATGAGACCTTAGAGGGGACAGCCATGGGTTTTCGAGACGGGACAACATTTCCTAGAGATTGGACGAGACAGCCTCCAGTCTCGTCTCGTTGAAAACAGCAGGTCTAGTTGGCACTTCTTCTATATGTGCATAGTTCCGACTTCAAATCCGGTGGAGGTACCACGATTCGGAAGTCAAATAAAAACATGTCCTGTCTTTGGAAAGTCCCAAACTAGTTTAGGATGTGCAGCATTCAGTGATTTACGTTGACAATATCCAGTGATTTACACAACAAATACTCACTATAAATTGTAAATGGACTCCCCTGATATTTAAAACGTGTTTGAAGATTTTCACAACGTATGTCTAACATTTTTACTAATAAAACTCTTTATCGGATATTCGTTGTGGTTTCTTTATTTTGAACCCTACTATTGTTTCGTAGTAAGCAGCACGGGTTACGAAACGATCGTCGGGTTCAAAATAAAGAAACCACAACGAATATCCGAAAAAGAGTTTTATTAGTCAAATCTCCTGGTATTTATCATGTTACTTAGATTAACAGGCATAATTAACACTATGTAGCGTTTCTTTTCTCAACAATAGTCTTAGAAATTCTAGTCGTCGTAAGGCTGGAAGACATGGACATAGATAATCACACGAAAAGTGCCCTAATGGTTCATCAAACACCAAGTAAAAAGAAAAAGTAAAACTATATTCTGTGTGATACGCACATGCCGTGAACGGCGCATGGGATGTGGAGGTAGCGAAGCGCTCCTACCTACGTGAGGTGGGGTGGTCAGTCCCACGCTCGACCGCTTTTACCTTCCAAGATGCTCAGGAGTACCAAGGACACTGTGATACTCAATTTGATAGGAGGCTGAGTCCACCTCAGAGCGCCAGGCATGGAAACACCGAGATTTCAGTTTTGAATTATATTTAAGGTGTTTAGACAACTTTGACCCATGGGAGAATCGGTGGAATAAAGAAAGTGGGGGGAAACGGGAGAATACCGAGGAAACATGTGACGATCCGGGATGGAACCGAGGATCCCACGCACCAGAGGTGAGCACTCTACCACTGAGCCACCGCAGCCCAAGTAGGTTAAGAGTTAAAACATAAAATTTATTAATATCATATTAAAATATTCTGAGTCCATCACTGTATTTTGATACATGATTTAAAATTAAATATACGTATAACTTAGTTTTGTTCAATGTAATATTGCTTAGCGAAGCGTGGAGACGAGTCTCAATGATATTTCCTGTTCTTTCCATCACATTAACATACCTGCTAAGACATTTACTACATCGCCCTTTGTCCTCTACACTTCTCCAATTATTATTTTTAACATTGAGCTGCAAGACTGAACTGAAAAGTAAGGGTCAGATTACGAGTCTACAAACTGACTCTCACTTGATAGACAAACTTGTTTACATATGTATTGAGCGCATTATAAAATGGACCGGAGATGGTAGCATATGTATCATAGAAGAAAGTTGGTCATCACTCTCAGAAGAGAAAGAGAAACAAATCAAGAGACTTTGCTTGGTCTCACCATTACTTCTCTCTTCAAGGAATTATTTGTGGTTGTTTTGACTCCTATATTGTCTATAACGATTTACTTTCTCTGATAAATCACAACACAGAAGTCTATTTGAATTGGAATTTATTTATGGCCTTTAGGAATTTCAGGCTGGGGTCGGGATAGACTGGGGAAGAGGATGTTCCATGGTGGTCGGATGGGGACTATTTAATAGGTACCATCCCGGAATTTGCCTGGTGTGGCTGGGGGGAAAACCCCTGGGGAAATCTCAGTCAAGGAATCGTTCCCCGAATACTAAACCAATGTTCTACAAATTGAGCTATGGCCGCATGATGCATAATTAAAAATATAGAACTGTATTTCTGAAAAATAGAAATAGTACTGTCTAATAGAACAACTTGCGGGACGACTTTAAGAGATAGCCAGTACATCAAGGGTTGCAGAGACGATGAAACAGCTGGAAGTAGAGGTGGTGATACTAGTTCCAACACGTGAGCCTAATGGTCATATTTCATGAAAAGCCCAACAAACACTCATACTCTGCAACAACTGGGGACATTTTAACTAGTATGAAAAAAAGTGTAATTAGTTACTCTAGATATTTTGAGTCATGCGAGTATATTATTTAGGATAACTTGTTTAGGCATAACTTTAGTATTCTATTTACATTGAAAGACCTAGCGCTCGCTGGTAGAGCGTTGGCTTCGCGTTTGGAAGGTCCTGGGTTCGATAAGAGTGGCCGACTATCCTGACTGAGGTTTTCTAGATTTTTTTTAGTCATGCCAGGTAAATACCAGAATGGTGACTTAAACTTAAACCCTGGCTGCATCATTTTCCCTACCCTATCAAGGCCATAGATATCGGAAAAGGCCTTAAATAAATTCAAATGTATATTTCAAGAGAAACCTCATCCAACCCCCTCGTAAGTTTCTGTGTACATCATGGACATTACTTGAAAGGATTAAAGCTTTTATCTGAAAGATACATGTAAACTGTTACCACGTTGTACAATAAACACATTGCAATCATACTTCAGCAGAGCCATTTTGGTCGTAGTAGGAATTTTGCTGTTCAACATTGAATACACACAACAGTAATTATCTCAAAATATTGCAACCTTTTAATATGCGAAGAGGTCCATTAATTTTGCCTTTTATATACAAGAAATCCTAGTTTTTGATTTATTTATAGTTAGGGAAATATATTTGCCAATGTGTGTGTGAAGCGTGGGTCTAAATAAATAATCAGTGATACGAAAAAAAAGTATAATTAGTAATGTGGTGATCTGGCAGGTCTAGGATAAATAGTAGTGTCTACATTAAACAGTGTACGACTATGTTGATATAAATAATAGTAAAATATAAGACTATTTGGAAGTAATAGTAGCTGGAAGTATCCATTAAATAATGAATACTCAGAGTGTTAAACCACCCAGAAACATAATTTATTTTACATTAATAATGGTTAGTCCTAGAAAATGTCATACTTCAGCATGACTTAAGTTCTTGAGTAAAAGTATAATGAGTAATGACTGCTGTACGCAGGGGCAGAGCCTGCACAAGTCAATCAGCGCTCTGTTCCAAATTTTTGATGCGCCCTCATCAAGAGTAATTCAATTTTCCGACCTCATAAGATACACTCGCATCCGAAATCTTTGGCGCCCCTCAAGCCGGCTCTGTGCAGGGGTGTGCTTGAGGGGGCTGGCAGGGGCTTGGGCGAGACCTTTGTTAAATAGTTATATTTGATCTGATCCGTTTGTTCAATTATTAGGAGCACACTTCTGAATTGTATGTGAATGCGGAGCCTTTTAGATACCTCCCCAACAGAGAAGTTACTTTACAAGGCCCTACTCCACATTTTTCTTAGGAACATCTTTAGTTGTAAACAATGTAATGTATGTTATAGAAAACATCTGACAGATAATAAGAAATAATTTCGTTTTCGAGTAGCACGTTTTTATGGTTCTATAATTCACACTTTCTACAATTGCATAATATTGTTAGAAACTAGAGAACAAAAAAAAAATGATAATAAATTAAATATTATTATTTAAAATATATCGTAACCGTCTAACACAATGCACTAATGCGTTGGATTCTATGTAAGTGTGTGCATTTTGTGAAAGTGAGGAAATATTTTATGTTTAATTGTTGATAAGTAACATCACATGTAACACACCTTATACCATACGAAGGTGTTTACTTGCACTTTGGTAAGGAAAATTAACTATCTAATTAATTTCTCTTGCATTTTCTTTATAAATATATTTATTTATATTAGTAATGAACTTCCAGCTTATTACCACTTTCTCTGTAACAAAATTCATTGCAGAGGTGCTTGAATTTCCACGTTTATTCCATTTGAAATAAAATGCATGCTTATTTATACTACGTGTCAATAAATTGCTCCTGTTTCTATGTGTGTTTATTTTAAAATTGTTCTTCCATCATCTGTAGAAAGTCAACTGCAATTCATGTCCTTATTAAGAGCTAATAAACAGCAAAATCGAACCCAACGCTTCTTGATTGACTAACGGTAAATATGAACACTGAACGGACAAAATAGTTTTCTAATTAGAAAGCGTAAACTCACTCCCTACGTCTAGATAAGAGGTTCCTAACCTGAGATGCAGGTTGTCCATGGTTCAGTTCCAGGGAGTCCCTCCAGGAGGGTCAGATAAACAACCCGCATAACAAAATCAGATTGAATCAAGCTTGTTTGGGCCTTGAAACGTCAAGTCAACAAGCTGAAAACAAGCTTGTCGTGTGAAGCAAAAAGATTTAGTTAAGCTTGAATCATGATTTTTCAAAGGCACCAACCAGATGCCTCGTTTAGGCAAGAAATGATCAAGCTTGAAATTGGGTTATTAAGATCAAACATATTTTATCTAGCAAAAATCAAGGTTGCATCTTGAAATATATTTGTCGTATCACGTCAATCCTAACAAGGCAAAACCAAGGGAATTTCAACCTTGAATCAAGAAACAGTGTTATGTGGGAATAATATTCGCGGTCGGTCCCAGGTGGGTCCCGCCGATCCTTTTTTTTTTTGTCTTGGAAGCGTAATGTTACCCAATAAAGAAGTAATCCACTGGTCTTGCCAGTCTTCCAGAATGACCAATTTTGATACACAAGACTTGCTATGAACATTAAGGCAATGTTGAAGTTATAATCTCAGCAAGCCTGCTGTAGGACCCTCACAAATAACAAGAAAGGGATGTAAAGTTTAATGGTAAGTACACATTGCTTTAGTACCTTCATATTCTATTAACGATATAGATCACCTCCGCCATCTTGGTATGACCTTTCCATTGATTTACATGGGAATGGTTTTACTAGTCTTATGTCTTTCAGGTGCGTAATTTTTAACTTCTGTTTTCGCCTAGTGTTTCGTCATGTTTTCTTTGACTCATGCTGTTTTGTGGAAATGCAATATTTTTCACACGAACAGTATAGTTCCCCGTTGACATATTGTGATTTATATGGTAAACTGTTAATAATCCATTATACTCATATATTTGAAAAAAACTTTACAAACCAAAACTCTACAAGAGTCAAAATGATCACGAAGGTAAACTTCGTGAAAGCGGAACTTAAATATTCTACTTCTGAGAGACGTAAGACGAGTTAAATGATTCCCATGTAAATCAATGGAAAGGTCATACCAAGATGGCGGAGGTGATTTACACCGTTGGTTCTATATTTACCTAATACTTTATATTTTGATACCTGATAAGTATCCTAAGAGCTCTTGCGAGTTATTTTTTGGGGCCCACTACCATGAACGGTATTGAAGGTCCTCACCCACGCGCCACAACGCCCATTACCACAGGGGCTCTATGGTATCAGCGGGTGGGCCCTTTGGCATGGTTGGACACGCCCCAGCACGGTAGAGACTTTTCACATGCTTACTGAAAGGAAGAGAAAGAAACATCTAACATGTTTAAAAATCATACATGGTATTACATATTATTTTAGTTTTTACATTTGAATACCACAGGACAAGAACGTGCTTTGTTCATTTTTGGCGAAATTGAGATTATAGTGCCATCAGTGAGCTCTTTGAAAGGACTTTGAAAAAAAAAAAACTAGCTATCATACACGAACATAGCATGCATAGTTCGTCTATTACAAGTAAATCTTTATTTGATGTTCAGGTTTACGCAATGGTAATTATGGACTTTTAAATTGCTTTAATGTAAAACCCACAAAATGGACAAAGTGCGATCTTTTCCTGTTGTTTTCGTTTGTGAAACTAGGCGGTAGATTTGACAAAAAGCGTAAAGTAAGGAATGTTCTGTGAAGCAAGAAATTCATAATATGGAGACATCCTCCAACGTAGGATTTCAGACCCCGGGACGCATGTAAGCATTGGTACGTAAACCGAGAGAAAATAGCTCACTTTGATTGGCTGGGATGTTAGTGACATAAGGGTCCCACTGTCTGTTATCTTCTACGCATTTATCTACGAACTTTACAACAGCAGTTCTGTTTCTATTTGGACATGCCTCGTATATAGGCTAACCAGAATGGCTGGACAGTCCAGACAGAACAAAATGACTAATCAGAAACTTGCTCATACTTTGATGCAGACAGGATGTTCGAAGGGGATGGTCAAACCACTGCGCTGCAATTGCTCTACAGTTTCATTCATAAAAGTATGAGCAAGTTTCTGACCAGTCATTTTGTTCTATCTGGACTGTCCAGCCATTCTGGTTAGCCTATATACGAGGCATGTCCAAGAAACAGGACTTCTGTTGTAAAGTTCGTAGATAAATGCGTAGAAGATAACAGACAGTGGAACCCTTATGTCACTAAATATATCTGCCGATCAAATTGTGTTATTTGGTCAGTGTGGTTACCTAATGTGTCCTTGGTCATTAACTGGCCCAGTCTAGAAATGTGGCGCTAATCGCAATAACACAATAGTGAGAGCATGTTGAGTGTCCGTGATTAATTAGTTACTCGACTATGAAGACACTGGAAGAGCACCGAATATATATGAATTCACTGTTAAATTACACTAAACTTTCAAAGAGACCTTCAACATTTTGCATGAAGTTTCTGGTGAGTAATAATTAAGTTGAACGTAATTTTACGAATGGTACAGCGATTCAAATCTAACCTCCATCATGGATGATGCAAAGTCATTCGTGAAAAACCGTCGTCTCTGCGAATGTGAAGTTGCTGTTGAACTGGACATGAGTACATGATCGAGTCGCACGATTTTGATAGAAAAACTGCAGCTGCGACGTGTTAAGTTTGTGCTACGCCTGTTTACAGACGAACAAAAAGAGGACCATGTCAGGACACGCCGAGCGAATGCTAACCCAAATATTCTAAAGCTAGTGATCACTGGTGATGAAGCGTACGGGTACGATGTGGAAATAAGGATCTAATTATCACAGTGGGTTGGATAATCCTAAGCACGGCCGACAAACGCACGAATGAGTAGTGCTCGAAGTGGGTTAGAAAAGGTAAGGGAACGATTGCAGAAGTCAGCTAGAAAAGGAAAGCGTACGCTTGCACCTTTTGACTATTGAAGGTAAAGACAATGCGCTCCCATTAATAAAAAAGGTACGCCAAATCTAAAATAAAAAACGTAAGAGGACGGGGTGCCCCCCCACCACCACCACCACTTCGAGCACTGCGAATGAGTAAATCTCATACTAAAGTAATGTTTACCGTCTACTTTGACTTACAGCTTACAGGGAGTTTGTGTCACGTTGTTGCACAGTGAGCGAAGCATTCTACGTTAATGTGATGAAACGATTAAGAGAAAACATGCGGGTCAAGAGGCCTGAACCTGACAGTACAAATCCTTGATGGTTCATCACGATAATGCACGTTCTCATTTATCACTCGTCCTGGAGTTTCTGGATTCGCATTAGACATATGTTGTACTACAACCAGGCTATTCGCCTGATTTGGCACCAGATGACTTCTTTCTCTTCTCTAAGTTGGAATCAACCCTCAAAGGCCGAAGATTTCAGATCAGAGAAGAGATCGAAGAAAAATCGCTACGGTACATTCTGGCCATTCCAAAGCTGGAGTTCCAGTCCATAATTGGAAGAAACACTGGTAACAGTGTATGCACAGTGAAGGAGAGTACATTGAAAGAGACAGATTCGATAAAGGGATGAGCATTACCATTTTCTTCATTTTTAAAAGTTCGTTTTTTTAAACAACACTTTTATTTACAAAGCGTGTACACATGTACTAGTAAATATCTTTTTTCTCGGATTATTCATTTAAAATCGTTTAGGTTTTCAAGACGAAAGTAGTGCTATTGAGTTTAAGTTCCTATGGGCTACCTAAACGATACTTCACATAGTTTCGTTTAGGTAGAATAACACATAACCGTATGTGTTATTTGACATTAACCATGAATGGCAGTGAAAATCGCTGTACTTGTCGAGGTGAAAGAATTTTTGAGAAAGAGAGAGAATAAAAGAGAAAATAAACTTTATTGAAAACCAATACGAAAAGTATATTTTCTATAAATTAACAAAAAATTAGTGTGGAATGTGTATCTCTTTAATTTCCTTTCATGAATCTATTCAGGAGTCGTGGAAGGAAAGTATCCTTATAACTGAACCTCAAATGTAATTATTCAAATGCAAAATACAAAATATATATTTTTAAAAGAAAAAAATATTAGATGTTAATTTCTTAGTATGAAGTATAACTAAGAAGTTAAATACATGGTTCAACTGAAAGTGAACCGTTAAGTAGTTGGATAATTATTCATTTGTTTACTTTCGTGAACTCCATATTAATAACACTTGGGAATATTTATGTAATTAAACGATTGTTTTGTAAGAAAAAGGAAAATCCCTTCGTGAATTATTAAAACATGTACGATGTTAATAAAGCAAGCCGACATTTTACTTTTTCTCTCATATCTTAGGGAGAAACATTCACACGACAAAAATTGATAGGCCTAAAGTTAGAAAAATATTAGGAGAGAGAAATCTGAGACATGATATGCTTAATATTGTTTATTGAAAAATGGATTGAATGAAACTTCATTGTTAAGCACATTGAACTCTCTGTTAGTTTATTATTGAAACAGTAATGTCTATTTAGCATTTATATAATTGTTGTAAACCAACGGTAATAATTACTTATGTAAGTAAGGGAACTGAAATGGGATTTACGTATGTGTTATAAGTATACAAACAATTAAAATAGTTAAGATGAAGTATTGATCATTGTTATGAAATATGATCAATATACTGTACAGAGTGTCCCAAAATGATTATCCTGATTTTAACTGCTTGTAACTTTTTAATGAATAAACTTACAAACAGCAGATTTTTACACTGAAACACATATACTGATAACGTTTACAAGTCTACTCGCTGCACTCAATATAGACACCGCTAGTGACACGCAAAATGCGTAATCTGTACTTAATCTCCCGCCATACATTTTACAACATTTATAGGAACTTACACTTCTAACGGTTACGGTGATTCGTTCAGGTAAGTGTGCACATTTAGAACAGGTGTCGCATACAATTTGTCCTTGTCGCATATCCAAAGAAAATAGTTCAATGTGATTATTACTGATGATCTGACAATCCGTGGAATCATAGCGTCCCTACTAATTCATAAATAGGGAAATGCGTCGTTCAGAAGCTCCCGCACTGTGATTGTCGGCGGACTGTGATTGTCGAAACAGGTTGGGGGAGGTGCTGATTGAATTCCTCCGTCACATGCGCCGCAGTGGCACGACGGTTCCGCGTGACAATGCGCTTTAATACCCGGCGTGCCCTGTCACTGATGCTTTTCTTCCGCCCACTGTTCCGCTTCCCCGATGTGGTTTTCCCATGTGTTGTGTAGGCCGTCATCACCTTCGACACTGTCCCTGGCGACACACCTAACACACTAGCCACTGCCGTCACACTCACTCCACATAACCGCGCACCAACAATTTGCCCTCTTTGAAACTCTGAGAGGTCTCCCATTTTACACTACCTCCGTCTGCTGCAGCCACTGCACACTCCTGTTCCACGACGCCTGACGTAGTATGGAGACCGACCTAACACACCACCACCAGCAGTCCGGCGCTGCGGTCGCCACGACACCACTGCCAACCCA
>JAGDQP010042803.1:0-16430 GCA_022664845.1 Lepisma saccharinum
TATTTTACTTACGACGTTTAGCAGGCAGATAGGTCTATATGACTTAGGGTTTGTTCTATCCTTATCCTCGCCTTTCAGGAGTATAACCAGCTTTGCCTTCTTCCACGTGTTTGGGAAGATTCCTTGTTCTAAGCATTCGCGAAAAAGCCTTACGAGGTATGGAGTCCAGATATCTTTGTTTTCTTTATAGATTTCGCTCTTTATATCATCTGGGCCTGGGGCCTTTCCATTTTTAAGACTTTTTATGGCTTGTTCAACGTCCCAGTTTGTAACGTTGAGCTCTTCATTATTTTCTTCCTCTCGCTCGGGGTTATAGGTCATGGATGCTTCCCTCGTGAGTGTATTCTGCTCATTATCCTCATTTTCTAAATCATCGGGGAACAATTTTGCTAAGAGTAACTCTGTAGTATCCTTCCAGCTGGTGGTAAACTGCTCATTATCGTTTTTCAAGGTGTTTAGGGTGCCCCTCGTCTTTATTTTACTCATCACAATCTTGTAGGGTGTTCCCCATGGGTCTAGACTAAGATTATCCTCTACGAATTTGTTCCAGGTTCTTTTTTTGTGTTCGCGTAGCTCTTTCTCGAATTGTTGTTTGATTTCCCTATACTTGTTTAGTCTGCTTTGCCTCAACTCGTGGTCTCCAGTCGCTCTGTAACTTCTTCTAGCTGCTTTTGTTTTTCTTTTTAGTTTATCTAATGCCGCTGTCCAATACGTTTTCTTCTTTTTAGTTCCACCTTTTTTATTTGGGATGGCTTCTTCGATGGCTTTCTTTGTGACCAGCTCTAGTTCCTCCGTCAAGTTATGAATATTACAGTTTATGTCAATCTGTGGTAAGTGTAGTTTGTTATTAAATTTTTTCCAGTTTATTTTGTTTACATTATATTTAAATGCCGTTTTGTCTTCTTCATCCTCTTCACGATCTTGTTGTTTTAAATTTATGTTAAATCCGATGGCGTTATGGGCACTCGTTGTTGCATCTTCCACGACTCTCCAATCCGTTAAGTTATTATACACGTTTCCCCCGGACAAGGTTACATCGATGTTTGACTCCGCCCCAGCCCTGCCCCTAAATGTCGGCGGTTGTCCTTCTCTATTGTGGATGTTTAGGTTAAACTGTTGGATCATCTCTTCGAACATTTCTCCATTACCGTCAGATCCGGGGCAGTGCCACAGCGGTGACTTTGCATTCAGATCCCCCAAAATCAGTATATCTCTATTATTAAAAGCATTCAGAATATTCTCCAGTCTCATTACAAACATCTCGGTCGGAAGAGAGAACTGACAGTAAATATTGACCACTAACAACTTTCTCTTTTTAGTAGTTATCTCTAGACACTGGACCCACCTGTCCGAGTATTGGGCATGCTCTAGGGTTTCTATATTCTTATTGAATATCAGCGTTGCAACCATAGGATTCTCCTCCCTCGGCAGCACCGCCACGACATCTACCGGAAATCCCTGTAGTTTTCCCTTTGTTGTGTACGGTTCCTGTAGGCATGCTACGTCCACGTTCTCCTCTTCACATAGGTGTCTCAGTTCAGCGCATGCTAGTTTAGATCTATCCGCGTTGAGCTGGATGATATTAATCATGGTTTATGGTTGTCTAGTGTAAACGTAGCATGCAGGAAACTTTTCTGCTGGATTGAAGGTTATCCGACCATATGCCATGACAAACTGTCTGTAGACGCTGTTCAGTCGAAAAGTCTCATTTCTTCTTTCAAAAACCTTGTCTACCAGCTTGAGCAGGTCGCCTGGGTCCGAAGTAATTCCATCTGATTTTAGATTAATTCTGTCTACCTCTTCAATTATCGGGAAGGTGATGCTTTTCCCTTGTGGGTGTATGTTCCTTATAATGACTCTCAGTGCAGCCGTCAGTGTGTTGGTCTCCTCAAGTCTCGACAGGTTATAGTCCAGTTGCAGGGTGGTGTACAGACTTCTGGGGTGAGATGCAATCATCTTTGTTTCTTGGTCCGTCAGCTCTCTCTCCCCTAGGTCAGGCATGTTCTGAGTAGTGTCTATTCCGTCTAATGTTTCCTTTTTCGGTATTTCTACGACTGCAGCATCGCTCCTATACTCCTTTACTTTACCTATTCTTTTGTAAAACCTCGGGATCCAGGATTTCCAGCTCTTCTTCTTCCTGTAAGTCCTTTCCTGTTCGGGTATAGTCTGCTTGTCCTCCTCGCTTTCTCCCGAGTCGTCATTCGAATCCGCTGTCTGTTCCTGTTTTTCCTCTGTTCTACCCTCTGTTCTACCCTCGTTTCTGTTTTCCACTATATTTTCCTTGTTTATTTGATTTTGTTCTTCTAGATTTCCGATGTCTTCCAAATTACCTTTTATTTTCTCAAAGAGTAATTGGTCATTTATTACCATCTCGAATCCGATGTTTTGGATTTTATTTTCCCACCTCTTCATAATCTTTAAGACTTCCTTTGGGGTAGCTTTCATGGGACTCACTACCAATGGTAATTCTCCTCCTGATATTAATGAAGAGTTCTCTTCAACTTCTACTGATGAGTCCTTCCCATAAAACAATCTTTCCCTTCTCCAAAATACGCTTCTTCCCTCTCAACTGCTTCTCCGGCTTCCTTGGAAGTATGCATGAATATACCTCTTCAATATCATCCTCCTCCTCCTCCTCCTTCACCATTGATGATGATAATAATGAAGGTGAACGCCGATCTTCTCCATTTCTTCTAGATTTTAATAAACTGAATATTGTACGATCACCTTCTTCTTCTTCTTCTTGAACGTCTTTAGCTAGTAATGCTAAACTTTCCACTATCTCGCCATCCTCCAGTGATAACTCAACTTGGTCTTTTTCAACCTCGCGTTTATACTGATAGTTGTCCATGACTAAAGCTCCACGCTACTCATGTTATATGCAACAACAGAGCCATCTATATATTCTAATCTTTATCACATGTTACTGATAAGAGATAAGATGACCTGGACTTTGACCTGCCATGTTGCCATATTTTTCATTGACCTGGACTTTGACCTGCGGTGTTGCCACGTTAAAACAACAACAAAATGTTGGTCCTCTTCTACTCTGCTGCCGCTCACGCCAATCGCAAACAAATGAGTCGCGTAAAAATGCTTTCTCTTGTCATGAGGATATAATTTATGGTGACATATAGTATCACCAACGGATAGCTGCAGAGATATGAGGGGTGGGGAGCATATTGGGGACACGGGCTTTAATAGGTACACTTACCTTATTTTAGTCACATAGAAAATGTAGACATGAAGTTTCACTATTATTGTCATATAACTTAATTATAATGTACAATAGATCTTCCCTCAAATAAGTGCGTATCTTACTCTGATGTGTTGCGTAAGATGCCTACTTTGATATGTAAGTTTAAAGACCAATATATCCAATGTTTCTTCCACAAGATTTTATTCTGGGGGCTCGTGGGGTGACCCATGAAAATTATAAACAAATAATGTCTGTAATATAAAATAACAATGACCCTAATGTTACTTTAACAATATATTGTACTTCCTTAGTTAACCTCAAAATAACATCCTAGTGGTAGAGCGTTGGCGTAGAATTCGGGAGGTCGTGGGTACCATAGTCGATACTCGATACAAGCGGCCGACCATCCTGACTGAGGTTGTTGCAGTTTTTTTTCAGTCACACTAGGTTCATTTTGGGTTGGACCTTTAACATAGGCCCTGGACGACACCTTCCCGAATCTTTACTCCTCCCCTATCCCGGCCTGAGCCTTAGATGCCTTAAGCCACAAATAAAATTAAAACTCAAAGTAACATGAACCATATTTATAGAAGATACTATTGTTTACGTATTTCAGTGTTAACACTATGTTAACAAATGTTAACACTAATTCTTTCAGCTGAGCGGTTGGAAACCATTCGCGGGGAGGGGAAAAGCCCCCCTTCATCCCCGAAAGCATGCATCAAAGGAACAGTGACTGTATTCGTTGTGTATAAAATTACTTTGTTGTACTTCCGTGAGTATGAGCATCAAGGTTCAATATATGTGATGAGGAAAATGAAAAGGTGCCATTTGTCGGAAAGCAACATTTTACATGAGAGCCGAAAAATATGATCAGTAATTCAGTACTTTTGCGTTTAATCTTATGGTTTTTAATAAAGAACATTCAAAAGAACATTTAAGTAAAGTTTTCATTTCTTAAATATGAAGGATTTGTAAATAGGATGCAGTTTTGTGTTTAGCAAAGTTTAATCTCGTATTTCTCAAAACCCCTCTTTTCCGTCAAGATATTTTTATAATTTTGGAAGCAAATTGTAAGGAATAGTATTGGCAATACAAAACACGATTCAGATTTGACAAATGGCAATTTTCGTTTTTTGCTTCACATATATTTTTGCAAAAATTTGCTCTTCTATCTCTTTTAATTATTGCACAAGATCTAAAACAAAAATACAAAATGCCGATTATTCGATTATCCGTTATCTTCCCTCAATCCACTATAATTTATGGATTATCTTGTTCGATTATCCGTTTTTCGGATAATGTTCCATTATCCGTTTTTCAGATAATGTTCGATTATCCGTTTTTCGGATAATGTTCAATTATCCGTTTTTCGGATAATGTTCAATTATCCGTTTATCCGGATAATGTTCAATTATCCGTTTTTCGGATAATGTTCAATTATCCGTTTATCCGGATAACGTTCAATTATCCGTTTTTCGGATAATGTTCGATTATCCATTTTTCGGATAATGTTCGATTATCCGTTTTTCGGATAATGTTCAATTATCCGTTTTTCGGATAATGTTCAATTATCCGTTTATTCGAATAATGTTCAATTATCCGTTATCCGAATAATTATTCGGATAATGAAAATTATTCGAATAATCGGATTTCGAATATCCGAACAATGAATTGTTCGATTAATCGGATATCAAATTATCCGGATATTGACAGCCCTAGTATGAATCTTTGACATATGAGGACGCTTCAGACCTGGATGTTGACTCAACTGATCGCAAGCCATATCAACGCAACATGTACCGGAAGTGTCGGATGAAGAAGAAACACCGTCATCTCAAGGCAGTAGCTCATCGTATGTTCCGTCACCGGAAAGAAAGAAGAAAGGAGTCTGCGAACTGTCAGAAGGATACAAAGAACGGGCAATTCCAGTACTGGACAAGCACAGTTGGAGGAAAGAGAAGGTCTCTGGCATCTGTTCGATCCAAATTTTCAAAGATCAAATCGATTGGCGTGCTGCCGAACTTATGAAGAAATATCCTGTGATATAAGCAACCCGTTAAACAGCAACCTGTTTTTAGCGCTTTCGTCAAGCTGAAATATACTATATCCCGTATACTACGTGAATTTGCCCCTGACTTAGATCCAACTAACATTTCCTCAGTCTTCAAAAGCTATTGATTTCGCAGTGTTTTTTTTAGGTTTTCATTCCAATGTACGCCGTTTGCCGATACAAGTGAATAAATCAGTAAAGCACCTCGATGGTGGTCGGTAACGCAATAACTATGCCGTCTCAGGACTCTTACTTGTACGCTTGCCTGTATTCGAATGGTTGAAAAGCATGACTCTCCACAATCTCAATATTCATTATCATGCATAGGTTATAGCGGGTGAACGGGAAGTTCTCCGTCTTGGCTAGTAAGTCTCCCGTGAGTTACCCTGTTTTCCGAGGGGCTCGTAATAACGAGGAAATATGGCCAATAGTTACACACTATTGTGTTCGCGAAAAGACCTCAATCATATTCACCTACCCCGGGCCCCAGATTGCCTTGCGCCGCCACTGGATACTATGCAAATGTTCAGTAGAAAAATTACATTTTTATTAAGTCTTTGAAAGCAAGAAATTACATAATGCGTTATTATGTAATGTATAACATGTATAAATAATTAGAAATTACATGTATAACAACCCATCTTGATAAAAAAAAATAAGTTATAAAAATATTTCCCACCCAATAAACATATTTTAAAACTATGGTGTCAGAGTTCTCACCTAAGTATTAGTGCTACACAATTTCACCTCAGTATTTAAGGGTTAACACACCTCTTTTAGTTGTGAGAAAAGTAACAATTTTGCTATTGGGTAATTTAATCAAATAAAAGTACATAGTACAGTCAATATGTGGTTTGACCCCCAACAAATTGCAAGAAAAGGTTGTCTTTTTCTAGTAGAAAAATGCATTCCGAACAACATATAAAAAATTAACAAAAATTAGACATCCATTTGGCCGCCATTTTGGATATTGTTACTAAACACCTTTCTAGGAAACAACAATTATATCTTCTCACAGAATTGAGATAGAAACTTCCGTTCTTCTGTCAAATTGATAGTAATAGATAATATAAATGAGGAAAGGTAATATGGCGGGCGTTCTTCCAAAAAAAATCGTTACATTCGGTTCGTTATCGATCTTAATTGGAACAAAACTATGAAACCGTTAAAGTTTCAAAAAATTCATCCGAAATAATAGTTATAGAGTAGAATGTCCTCTTTCCATTGACAACAAAATCATTTCTATATCTTACAAACTAAGCGAGCTAGACCATTTTATGTGGCAAGAGTGTTGTATTTTTTAACACTGAACTCCGCAATGTAAGGCAACATGCCTTTTCTTTAAATGATGTAATACTAGAATTTTATAAAGAGAAGTATCTGCATTGTACTTATAACTTAAAGAAAACAATAATAATAATAATAATAGTGGTGTATATCACAGGAGCATTACAAAGGGTGTAATTGTAAAGAAAACAACAATAATAATAATTATAATAATAATAGTGGTGCATATCACAGGAGCATTACAAAGGGTGTAATTATGATATAATAAAAATGGTGTCAATGTTACGAAAGTGTTTCATTACCAGCTGTCATATTTACAATACGATGGTCACAAACCATGTTATAGAATAAAATAATTGGCATGCGTAACACTGACATGTTTTTTTACATTAAAATACAACTTGTAGTGTGCAACCTATGTAATGTTATTCATTAACGATCACCTTTTGTTGTATTACTTTTCTCTTTATGTCTGAAAAGAATTGTCTGCAATTAAATTACGTTATGAATATAAAAAACGCCCTAAATTTCTTCATCATCCATAAGGGGTGTATGTGTGATGTTTTCACAGTTGTCATTATAGCAAGAGCCACACGTTGCTGTGTAATCAAGATCATATTTCTTACACGTACATTTACCTGTGATACATCCACATGAACAGCTGCAGTGAATCATTTTCAGAAGGCTGTCAGGGGCAGGTTTATAATCCATCATTATTGGTATCAGTTTGTTCCCTTCATTAATCCAGCCCCAGTTAGTAGGAACCATGTCTTGACTAAGACCCATCCATGTCATGACCTGAAAGTAAGTTTGTTGTGAGTGGTATTTTGTAGCAGAAGTTGTGGGTGGAAAGCGCTCGGGTGTTACAAATGAATTAACATACGCCACTTTTTTGCAAATGTAGGTATACCGCAATGACTCTAATGTGTCAGATTCATTCCCATTGAACAAAGCCAGCACTGCCTTACACCCGGTAGTTTCCACAGTTTTTGGATCTGTGTTTGGAGAACTGAAAATCTGTGAACATTCACGCTAAATACCATTTTTGTTAATCTTTTCAAAAATTGGCTTTTTTCCAATACCAAAAATTCGTGAAGTAGTATCTGATCCAGTGAAGGCATGCGCAAATAACAGGCTTGTACGGTACATACATCTTTCTCCAGCAAGGTCTTCAAGGCAGTAATGTAAACATGAGCTTTCCCTTTGTCTGATCGTAGATACAGACCCTTGTTATCAGTTTTGCCATAATACAGACGCAACATTAATACCGGTAGCTCCGTATCTTCCCCGACGAGGGTTGTTGATTGAGTGAGTGACTAGAAACTGCAGCTTTTACAATGTCAACATCTGCATCTCCCTCTGCTTGTATTATTTAAGATCATTTCGATCTCAGGCGCACAGTAATAATTTTTATCATTAATTGTTTGTTGCTTCCATTGGAGAGAAAGTCCTCCTTTTTCCCAGCAAAGTTTGTTGCTTCCGTGACATTGACTACTATTGTTGCAGTTGTCCTTCTTCGCTCACGAGTGCTGTCCTTTGGGGTAGGTTTTACATGGCCATCGAAAACAACAGTTGCTTTTCCATATCGTTCTGCAACAAAACGTGCATAATGATCTGCAATGGAGCTGTAAGTACTTCCTGGAGGCCAGCTAAGCCTATGTAAGAAGTAACCTCCATCCGAAACATACTGCTCAGTATGGGGAAAAGACTGAAGGATGGCACCATTCGTAGGGGTTGCATGCTTTCTTATGGCTTCAAGAAGTGCAGGTTTGTCTGCTTGTCTAAGTTTGTGTTTAGCTTCAAACAATGCAGGTGGGTATGAAGAAAGTTCATACTTCATCACCTTATTTAAGTTTAATTCTCCACTCTGAAACACAATCAAGAACAGGTGAAACAAAAGAGCAGAATCTATCGTTTTGTCTTCGGATACCTTAACAGCCTTTGCTGATGCAAATATGATTGCCTTAATGTTGCGTTTGTGTGCATATGGAAATGTGAACTGGCCTTCCATTTGAGCAACAATGCCTTTACCGATACTGAGAAGCTCATGCACGTTCACATCATTATCTGTATTGCATATCACAGAATTCCTGCATGGCAAAGTTGTAAGACGAGGATACAGGAGAAGACATTTTGCCTTTTGCTTCTTTGTTATTCCACTATGGTGTTTAATGACCTCATCAGCGTCTGCTTTCTTTTTTTTTCATCAAACTGTTCTCCAGGCATTCATATAGTAAATCACAGCCTCGAAGTTAGGTAAAAACACTTCGAAGCACTTAAATAGCACCCATACTCTAAGGTTTCCTACACACTGCAGAAAAGAATTCAATTTGTTCATGAACTTTTGTGTACAGGGCGAGTCCGAAACACCAACCACTGAGCCACTGCAACAAACCGGTTGCAGCAGTAATGCACCGGCGATCATTTTTATAAACTATTTTCGACACTAAATTTTTAAAGAAGCCCAGAAAAGGCTTCTGATAGACAAGAACAGAACAAATACCCAATTCTTAAAACCCATTTAAATAGGGTGCACAACTATGTCAAACAAAGGGCATTGTGTACTCACTGAGTCAGAAGATTTCATAAATTAACGAAGTAGTGTTTTACTTAAAACTTAAACCAAAAATAAGTAAAATGTGCAAATAAATTAGGACATTTAAGTTACTAGCAAACGTTTCAATGTTTTCTTGCCCTTGCTAGTCTTCACTAATTTCATGGTTACAATAAACACAACACAAATGTATTTTACTTGGTTCAAAAATAAAATAACTACTGTGAAATAGTGAGGGTGGCCCATGGTAAAGGAAAAATGTGGTGTCATTCCCAAACAAGCAACATAATGAAAGGAGATAACGTCCTATTCAGGTAACAGGTGGTGATGATGGTTGACATACGAGTACAACAATGAATATAATAGTTTATCTCTGCTTGGGATTTCTTGCCGTAGGGTATTAACAGTACTGAACTCATAATAGTGGGAAAGTATAGAGCTCGTTATGTTTGACAGTTCTCATTCATGCTGACAGTTATGAGTGTACAACGTTCAATCCATTCATCAAAGTTACGTAATTAACACGAAATTTTATCTTCAGAAAGAACATGTCCTTCTGAGATCTTACGTGCAAATTTTGTTTAAATTATGTTCCTTTGCGTATTTAATTTTTTCTAATTCCTATTGCAGTTTGATACAATATAAAGCAATTTTTATTCCTTAGAAGAAATAATTTCCTCACTGTGTTAAATAAATGTATTTAAAACGTTTTTGTCTCTCAGTAGAAGGTCTGACGAATGGCTATTTCGAAGATCAGTTATCTTTTTAATATCTATTTATTGTTTTTATTTCTCTAGATTCATTAATATTTATATAATGCCAAAATATAATTACCTATTATAAAACATATTAGTTGGCTCTTCCAGATACCCATCTAGTTTGATCATTTGCACAATATCGCAGCTCTAAACTAAAAATAGCTATAGATTTTAAATTAAGGTTTCATAATGTCGTGATTGCCACGTTCCTATATTAGCTGGTGTTATCAGATTCTGCATTTTTACTATATGTCGTTTTCTGAGAGTCTAAATGTACGGGTACATTGGATGACTGGGTAGCGTTTGCGAGGGAGAGAGGTTATGTATGAGTGCCACGAAACCAACGGAAAATACTGAACCTTTACCTTTAAAAGTGAAGTGGGACAATGTTTATTCCTCATAAGTTCCCATTAATGTACACCTAGCATTAATGTACTCTTTATTTTAACATTATTTTGGTCACAAACATTTTAAAGTATTTTGTATGGTCCTGCTGGTTTATTTCCCGTACGTTATTATCAAACCACTCTATACTGTCACTACCCTATCAATAACTAACAATATCTAAATATAATATTTTCACGTTGGAACGTAGGAATCTTAGGATGGAAAACTTACACAGAGTTATAAAACATTGCAGTGAAAAACGGGCGAATTAGGTATCTGTGTCAAAGTAAACATATTTGATGCACAGAGCGACAGTATTGAATAGCAAATATTGTCATGTTTGTCATCGAAACTGACTACGGAAAATAATCTTACCAAGTCCCCGATGATCGTGAGCAAACAAATTTCATAGTTTCGACACCGAGCCGAGTAGAAACGAGCCGCGGCTCAGCCGTATTGAACCGATCCAATTGACATCCCTATCCTTATGATGGTGGAGGTGGTGATGATTACGGAGGGAATTGCATCAACAAATATTGCAGGCATTCCGAATACCTCGCACAGTTTCTCAAGTGGTTATGAGCTCACCAGACAAGTTGGAGCTTCCGAAAATTCCAGGACTTCTGATATAAGGCAGAATAGAAAAAAAAAATAACAAGGTAGACAAGAAAGGAAGAATCGCAAAAGTCAGAAAGAGAATGGACAAGCTGAGAGATGGAGAAAAGCAAGACTGGAACTATCCTCGTTATACGAGAGAGCAAAGAAATGCACGAGAACAAACTATCTAAATATTCATGACGTAAGTGGAACAGATCAATGTACATGGAGATAAATGTGGAGACTAGGTTCAGCCAGGCACAAAAGGGAGGCGAAAAGTAAAGATAAAGATTGCACTTACTTAAAAATTATAAACCTGTCACGAAATCACGAAGTAAGTTTCTTATCTGAGATCAATGTTTAGAAGCAAAGTGTAAGTTCATCGTACAGAAAAAGAATTAACGGTAGAAAGATATTAGGAGAGAAAGTGCAAGGGCTTGTAGAAATGAATAATACAAAATATGTGTGCTAAAAGAGAAAATACCACACACTACGGAAAAGAAACAACAACGTACTTATTTCAAGTTCCATATAAAAGCTAAAATATAGTATCAAGTGTTAAGCGAAAATTATGTTTGAACGAAGCTCTACATGTAAAAGTAAGTGAGAATCTTGAGTTGAGCAAATCCACCGAAAGTTGAAACAATATTAAGTCATTACATGACTGTAAAAATTGTTTTAATTGTTATAGAAAATGTAAGTACAAGAACTACTACTTAGAAAGTTAAAACAAGTCTGAATTGCTACGTACTTTCTGAGCTCAACATTTGCATAATAGCCTTTTCACACATAGAAAAAATAATAATAAGTCATTTACGTGTCCAACATCAAGGCCCTTCATATTATCACAATGTAGTCTCCTTCTTCCTGAAATACATCTTATCAGCTCAAAACAAGCTTTTCGAATGCAGAAGGAAACTTTATAAATACCGTGGTTTCTTCTATAGTTATTTAATACATGCTGTTTGTAAATAGTAATGTGCTGTCAGTCCTTATCACGTAGTTTTAGTTTAAAATGGCAGACTTTCTGTAGCTGAAAGCTTGTGCAAATAAATTCTGGGTTGTTAAGAAGTTTTTCACATCTTGAATATTCATGAGTGAAAATGCTCTGCACTCTTTTTGAGTAAAATAACAGAAACACTCGTTGCCATCCTTAAGAAACGGTTTGTTCGTTTGGTAACGTAACTGACTTGTGTTTTCTGAAGCACGTATGCAACACAATGAGTAAGTACTTTCAACCTCCATCCAACAAAGTTAAGCTGAAATTGAAATTTATAGGAAACTGGCGAAATTCAATTAACAGGAAACAGGTTCTGTTCTAACGAACTAGTTTATTGATTTTTCTTTTTCTTTTTTAAAATTTGTACCAAACAATTCGCAGGAGTTGGTGTTCTAGTTGCTATAGTTTTGTTCCAACTATCGATAATAACAATCTTTTATATCCGATTTTCTTAGTTTTTTTAGTATATGTCTGTATTAATAATATTTCTGGGAATTGAAGTCTTTCTTGGAAATTTAATTTAGTGTTTTGTCTGCTTGCGTACTAATAATTCCTGTTGGGCATAATCAACATTTCATGTATTTCCCCGAGCTTTTTAAAGTCGGAAAAGATGAGTTATTCAGTATATTATGTACGGTCCCTTGTCCATAGTCCATATATTTTAATACCGCTTCAAAATTCCAGCTGGCGTCACTCGGAGGATTTCTCATTTTTTTTTCGATAATGGCTCCACTTTCTTTGACGGGTATTTCATTTTCTTTCGGAACTTTATTTTTTGTGGATAATTTTTACTTCTAAATTATTCAGAAGTAAATATTCGAGAGTGTTATTCTACGTTATATGTGAAACTCTGATGCGATGATGTCGCTTTCCTCTCAGCTATATTTGGTGATGTTTAGCTTGCTGAATTGAGAGCAGCTTTCTCTATGAATATTGATGGAAGTTCCCTGCTGCGTTGCAGCTATTTCATTTCGGTGCTAGGCGATGTACCAATCATGGGACACTTGACGTCTGTGTATATGAGATAATAGTTAGACCGAAGTAAACACAATTCTTTCTGTAGTCCTGCAGCCTAGGGTAATGTTTGCTACAAGGATAATTTCTTTTGTGTGTTTAATTATTATTCGTTGCGTATGTTGCTATACCTCAGTCATCCTTTCTGTTGTAGTGCAAAGTAGCATATTTTTGTTTAACATATGCTCGCTTGGAGTCTTGTAGGTGGCCATTTGCTGGTGCCTGGTCTAACCTACTATCAACGGAAGGTCGCTAGAATGTCCGTTTTCCTTTGCACTTTATTTTTCACCTTGGGTGGTTTATTTCCGCTGATCATATGCAGTGCTCCAGTTTGGGACTGTCACAGTTACAGTTACACTCGAGATGTTTACGGGCTGCGGTGGTACAACGGTTAGAGCACTCACCTATGACGCTTGGGTTCGTTGGTTCAAACCCTACTCGTGCCACGTTAGCACGCTTCAGAAGCAGATCGTCTCTTAGCTTGCTCTTCAGTGTGCGGTTGTACAGTACAATTGTGTGTGTGTGTGTGTTAGTTTTTTGTGATTAGATTTGTTCAAAATGAACACAGTTTTGGAACGTAAATATACAATCAGTATCAGTTTTCGAAGCATAAACAACAAAATTAATACAGTAGCGTAACATAAAGCAGTTGCAGAACAGTTATTTTTGCAAGAATCTAAATTCTTTCGATAAAGGTTGACAACTATCACAAGCTAATTTTCATATGTTGTATGAATCAAGAAATAGCCAAAACAGCAATTCAGCAATGCAGTGACAAATTAATATATCAGAACAATGCAGAACTTTGAATTATAATTTATACACCACAAAAATATAGAGACAGAACAAATCTTGTGGTATTGCAGTGAGAGAAGATCTAACCTCATACGATATATATATATATATATATATATATATATATATATATATATATATCCATACATCAGGTGCTGTGATCTCTCGACATATTGTGTTTATTTGTACACATTTACCCAGTGACAACAACCACATGTTTGTGATGGAACGCTTCTATTATTATGTTATATCTATAGAGCTTCAAATACTACATTCCTACCCAATCATCTGGGGCAGCGATAACAACGAAACGAGGTTAATTACAGATTCTACCAACCAATCAAACAAAAGTCAAGCTTTAATTGATGTCAAATCTTTAATTTAGTAGATACAGTAATATACAAACATCCAAATAGTTATTTACCAACCTACTTGTTCGCACAGGGAGCTCACGAATAGATTATCGCAAAGGTATACTAGTCAAATTGTCACATTCTCTAAATACCCGGTTTAGTAGCTCGTTTAGGTGGGTTCTTAACGATCAGTTGTTTGAGAATAAAAAAATCTTGACTCCATAACAAATGAAACAAAAAGCTACACGCTACAAACATAGAGCCAAACATCTTCTGGATTGGTGGTGAAAACTTAAAACACAATGCATATATTGCTCTAAAAACTTTGGTAGAATAAAAGCTCAAGCACAAGGAAATCAAATAAGCTATTATTATGGCTTCTGCAGGCGTATCATGATCAAGTTTAAAATGATTCCAACAGCATATTAAAGATAAAACGAATTAAAACCCTCCTATGTTAAATACTGTTCAATAAATTCAGGAGTGATAGTTAGAAGTAGATTATGTAAAATAGAATTAGTAGAAAAGCCCCAATTCTGTCATTTTCCAGCGGAACAAGAATTGGAAACAAGCAAGGTAATTAACCAATGCACGGATAATCATGGAAAATACATACTGGAAAAGAGGTATACAATGCAATACTTAAGCAATATAACGATATTTTTAGTAACAAGAAATCCAAAACAAACAGCACTAATAACCTCTTCGGGATGGACAAAATTAAATGGCTACCAGCAAAATAAATTACAACAGGACATAAGTCAATGCGAAGTCCTGGTTTAACAGGCACCGGGGACAGACCGTACATATGCAGTGACTTGATACTTGCTTAACCGACCCTACTTGTCTAGTGGCCGAGTACTGCACTACTTCCAGGCCGCGACCCATCCGTTATTCCTCGATAGCAGGTATGCGCAACTGCCGGATCACACTTGTGAGCTTCCACTATGTGGGAGGCAATTTCAAGTACCTCCTCCAATATTCATCTGGTGGGGGGCTGCTGAAGCCTCCACCAGTCCCGTGGGAGAGAGCGCAATTCACCGCCAAGTGTTATACCGATGTGGGAGTCCACAGGCACTGCGATCTCCCCAAGCTCGTGGGAGGATGGGGCTTCCTCCACCAAATATTCTCACTGAAACACTCAGCTTCGAGATATCAAAAACATTGTTCTTTATTGACATGCATCTATTTACATATGCAACCAAATCATAGTTCTTGTTCTTGTCGGAGGAAAGTAGTTTCCTCCCCAGTTCAGTTCTGATGTGACAAACACTCCTTTCAACTATCTGGTGTGGCTTTTAATAAACTACTACAAGACATAAACTTTCATTTACAAATATCTACAATAACACTCATATAAATTATTTCTCTTAGTAGCAACAGTTCATATATATTTTGATATTACCGTCCATTAAATGTCTTTCAGTTCAAGAAACATCACAGACACTAATCCATCCTTCCATAGAGCTGTTACCGCCCATACAATTAATTTTATATTTATCTTTACACACTAATCCACTACTTGACTGGTTGTTAGGTGCTGCCATCTTTGAGCATCCATTCTACTACCACCGCTACATCGGCTGGGCTGGCAGGAGAACACTTCACACTGGATGTGCATATAACAGGCATGACGTAAGCCAAAATTTCTCCCTGTTATACTGGAAAGCTTATGGCAACCTGGACTATTTGTCATTATCCTGGTACATTAAATCAAAGTGGCACAGCAAGTACACAAAGTATGGCCACCAACATGGCTAATCTTATGGACTCAACAGATAATGGAAAAGGTTCTCAGCAACCTTGGTCGGTCCTAGCCTGGGATAATAGGCAAACATTTGAACTGGTAAATACTCAATATATGTTACAGATAATGAAGACACTTCATTTTGCCGATAATTTTATTAATATGATACACTGCCAGTTAAGGGAGCGCACTCTATTTCTAAATGTAAATAAACAACGACTCAAGCCCATAAAAGTTAAAAATTGACTTTTGACATTTATAATGCAAGGGGATTCTCTATCTTCATTTTTGTCTATCGGACATGGACTGTAATGGGTTCAATTACATTACTCAGTATTATTGATGCTGCTCCCTGGATGATACAATCAACTTCTGAATTACTGAAAATTATAAATATTATTAAACATAACGCAGTCTTCTCTGGTATTATTCTAAACATGCAAAAAACAAAATTAATGGTGATAAATATAGACAAGACACACATTTTAAAAGGTTCATTTACTATCGTAAACTAAATACAGATACTAACTGTAAGTATTCTGTGGTGTAGAACAATTAACCAAATCATAACAGTTAACGAAGAAAAGTTACGTGGCGAATTAGTGCATGATTAAATTAAGTACCAAAACTGTTTTGACATGTTAATTTCTAGGGTGCGATTTGTAAGTTCTGCTACATACTAAGTA